>JBAMHZ010000065.1:1547172-1560664 GCA_037177395.1 Alpinia galanga
CTAGGGAGCTAGGTCATGGAGTAGGAATCAAGGATTCCAAACCACATAAAAATCACTGTGTTGTGATGTGCTTGTAAGTTTCTGTTGGTTTCTATTTTGTATGTTATTTCCGCAGCACACTAAGTTTTTGTAGACAAGCACGAAAACAAAAGAAATGAAGAAGACACAAACGTCGCTACTCACCCCCCTCTAGCTGACGTATAGCGACGCCAACTATCTTATAGGATTAGTGTCTTATCTCCTGATTCGTTAGATCCGTTAGACCCGTTTACCTTTTTTTACTTAAAAAAAATCTACGCATGAAAAAGAAAATTAAAAGTCTAATCCAATTAAGTCCAGCCCAGTCTTTTATGCCCAGTCCCCTATATCTTTTCGTGTACTTATGGATAGTGAGAATTGTTAATTTTTTATAAGCTCATTTGCTTAAGTTATTACATTATCGTGTACTTATGGATCTTTTTGTGTCAATTGGTTTGGATCATGTCTAGTAATCCATTTTATACTTTGCTTAAGTTATTGCATTTTCATGTAATTATGAGTTTTTTCGTATCTATTGGTTCAGATCATATCTTGCAATCCGTTTTACACGCATTTTTTCGTGTCTAACGGATTGTGTCGTGTCTACCCAAAACTAAATGGTTTGTGTTCGGATTGAACCCATTGACACGAAAAATTAAACGAATCAGATATGAATTAATGTTTTTGGATCATGTCTAGATTGTGTCTAGACACACGAATCCGATCCGTTATCCGATTTGCTGGGTCTACTCTGGTGCACTTCACATGTTAAAAATGATGACAATAGATTATGCTGCCTTCACAACCTCCTCTTTTGCTTCAATTGTTTTATTTTTGGAAGTTTCATCATCACGTACTTCACACTCAAGTGGTGAAATTGATTGATATATAGTAATCTAATATGCCTTTCACTATCGGCCTTCCATTAGTTATCTAGGTGGTGAATTGACCAACCAACATTGAGTTTTCTAAAGTGATTTTGTTGCCATTCATATGGTATTTGCATTGATGGAACTAAATATTATATTTCTATTGAGGTTGTTTTTATGATTGATGTAACAAATTGGACAATTTGCGACATACATAGTCTTATGCCTATGTTTTAGATAGTAGTTATTTTTTATCATTTTGTTTAAATTCTACAAATTTGATCCAAAGTTGATGTTTTATTTAGCTGATTTGGTGAATATTGCATGGTGTTCAATTACTTACTATTTTAAGACATCATTAAACATATTAAAATATGATGCAAAACTACCTTTTATAGCTATCTTATGACATAAATATTAATTATATGTTGGATAGCCAATGTGAAAGGAGCACACTTCTTTTATTTGTGTAGGATTAAACAACATTCTGGAGTTATCTATCTGGTGAACATACAATACTGTTCGTTAGTCTTCATTATTTAGCACGTTGACTTCTATTTGCTGCCTCTAAAGCATGAGTAAGGGGTCTCATTCCTGAGAAACTTTATACTACTTCTCAAATTAGATTCAAGTTTTCCTGCATCTTATTTCTGTTAATATGCACTAGTATCTTGTCATGATATGTTTGATCCCACTGACTAACCATGTGAGGACCAGTGAAGGGAAGGCAGCATGTCCTGTACCTTTGTGTAACCTAGGAAAAACTTGGTTTTCTGCACACGTAGAAAATGCATACGATCCACATATGAGAAGTTTCCTGAAAATGAGTCAGTTTCTGTTTCTTTCTCCCAGTGTTTTTGGCCCTATAATTAGTAAGCAAGGGAAGGTTATGGTCAGCAAGCCAGCAAGTCTTAAATTAATTATTCTGACATTTTCGGCCCACCAAGTGAAATGGTGGTTTCCTTGTATCAACTAAAGGTTTATAGCACTCATCCATAAACCAGTTACAAGTATGGATGCTTGTTGACCAAAAAAAAATATATACCACTTCGAAATTTGGGATAAAAAAATTAGCAGTGACCTCTGAGTCAGTCTGTTTGAGTTTCCTAATGACAATCATCCAGGTGGCTTAGTGCGAACATGGATTAACCTAAACAAATCTCATTTCTCAATTAATTTTCTGGAGGATTTAGTTTGTTCACTATCCCAGCTTTCTGTTCCACTACACTTAAATTCTTCAGCATCTTATTTGTGAATTCAAGGAAAAAAGTTGAGTTAATACTGTATTTATCTAGTTTCACTATTTTGTTTCATCATCTATGTTGAGATAAGTGGACCTATGTAAGCTTCACTGTTTCAACGTCACGAATTACATTGTCAATTTTTAAAATGTCGAGCCAGTTCAAATGCATAAAAAAGAGCAGCCCAATGCACGAAGATTCCTCTATGTGGGGTTCCGGGGGAGGATCCATTGTACGTAGTGTTATCTTTTCTTTTTTTTTCTTTTTTTTGGCAAGAGGTTGTTTTCACAATTTGAACCCGTGACTTTTGGGTCACAAAGCAGTAACTATTACTGTTGCGCCTCCCCTTCAAATGCATATATTACCAAAATATGTTGCAGGTGTATATCTGATGCCTTGTCATAGAGGCTTAGGCACAATTTCTTCTTATTTGAATTTGGGCACATTTTCATATGCATATTCATGTCTAATGAATGAGAGCGTGCATACACTGATGGCCATTTTTAGATTTTTTTTTTTCATTTGCATTGTGCAGCTAATCTCCTTGCAATATTTCATAATTTATCTTATCGTATAACAGGAAGAGTTTGATGCATACGACCCTAATATCCACTGGTTTCTGAAACTGCAATTTCTGAAGAAGAGGTCCAAGATTATCGAGATTGTTGCAGCAAATGATCTTATATTTGCTCTTGCTCAATCGGGTCTTTGTGCTGCTTTTAGTAGAAGTAAATCTTCCACTCAAACTTCATAGCTGGTCCCTTCTTTTGCATTGTGATTAATTTTTGTTTCTTCGTGTTGCAGCAACCAACAAACGAATATGCTTCTTGAACATAAGCCCTGATGAAGTCATCAGGAGCTTATTTTACAATAAGAACAATGAATCTCTCATCACCGTGTCAGTTTATGCATCAGATCATTTCAGTTCTTTGAAATGCAGGACAACTCCAATTGAGTAAGCAACTCTTTCTCATGTGAATCAATAGGCAATGAGAATTTCTGCACATGAATAAATCTTCCGCATCTCTTTATTTTAGTTGAGAGCAAACAGACGCATTGTAGATTTTTCTAGAAATGAGCATAAATTGGCTTTTATTTATTGTGTATGATCACAAATCATACTGGACAACAAGTTTATGAATATGTTTTCCTTGACGGATAACACAATCTATTTCTTTGTGTTGCTCTGGCAAATTAACCGCAATTTATGTGTCTAATTCGGATTCATGACCTGTATTCTTATCTATTTCAATTGATGTCTATTAGAATCTGTCAACTTTGCTATTTGAATGTGATTTCTCTTGAGAAAATGATGACAATGTCAAATGAACTTCGCAGATACATTAGGAGAAACCAGTTGGATGCCGGGTATCCTCTTTTTGAAACTGAATCCTTAAAATGGCCAGGATTTGTCGAATTCGATGATGTAAATGGCAAAGTGCTAACTTACTCAGCCCAGGATGGGTAAGCTTCCACATATTTGGTATAACATCTTCCTAAATCTTTGTAGGAACATACTTCTGAGTGCTGTCCTTATGTTTCAGCATTTACAAGGTTTTCAACCTGAAAAACTACTCCTTTCTCTACTCTATCTGCGACAAGGAGATCCAGGAAATTAAAATAAGGTCTCAAGCTTTAAAAATAATATCTATAGAAATGTTTTCGTGATTGCCTTCCTATTGTCTCCTAATGTCAGTTCTGGCAGCCCTGGCATCATGTTGCTAATTTACCAAAGAACTCTGAGCCATGTACCACTGACAATACTCTCAATCGAAGATGGCAAAGTCTTGAAATCCTTTAGTCACTTGCTGCACCGCAACAAAAAGGTCGACTTCATTGAACAGTTCAATGAAAAACTTTTGGTCAAGCAAGAAAATGAGAACCTACAGATTCTCGATGTAAACTGCTAAAACTTTTCCTTATTTGTTCAGATTTGTTCATTCATCTTTAACACCTTGAAGCTATGAAAGCAGGTGAGGAATACCGATCTTGTTGAAGTTAGCAGGAACGAGTTCATGACCCCTTCCGCATTCATTTTCCTCTATGAGAATCACCTTTTCTTGACGTTCAGAGACAGGACTGTGTCAGTATGGAATTTCTGCGGGGAGCTAGTTACTTCGTTCGAAGATCATCAACTGTGGCATCTTGATTGTAACACCAACAACATTTACATTACCAGTGATCAGAACCTGATAATCTCTTACTGCAAATCTGAAGATGGGTGTGACGACAAAGGAGGAGGTATCATGCTCGATCCCGTTCTACTTACAAAGTACTGCTTCCTAACCGATTGTCTGACGATATGATCTTTGTCTTGTGTCAATTTCAAACAGCACCTCCTGTTGGTTCCATCAATATGAGCAACATCCTCACTGGGAAATGCATAGCTAAAATCTGCCCGCATGATCCCACACTACAAGTCGCTTCTCGAAAGCGTAGAGATGTCAACCGTTCTAAGATCAGAAGCACCATCAGGGAGGCTCTCGAAGATGTCACTGCCCTCTTTTATGATGAGGAACGGAATGCGATCTACACTGGCAACAAGCAAGGTTTGATCCATGTCTGGTCTAACTAGATAGAATTACCTTGTCATGCCTGTTTATAATGTGGGTCTGCACCATTGAGACCTACCTGCATTTGTGTTCTATTGTAGTTGTAGTATCCTATCATTCGAGATAGGCTTAATATCTCTCAAAAATGGCCCCTAAGTAAAAATAATATACTTGTGGTTTTAGGCTAGCATAATTTGTATTCTGTATATCTCCTGAATCTATTAGTGAAATTCTTTCTGTTGCGTTAGATCTGTTCAAAGACTCGAGATAATACTTTTTTGTATAGGTGAAACTTCGATAAAATGCTGGCCATTTTCTACTTGCTCCAGATATAATTTTGAAAATTTTTAGAATCCTAAAATATATATGGCACCTCTCCTCTTCCCCTCCTTTGCCTCCGACTCCACACCTCTGGTCTCGACGTTGACGCCCTACTCCTGCAGAACTCGTTTACCAACCTGCCGCCAACTTGTCGTGGTATACTGTCAATCTTCCTCGCCCTGCACCACCGTTACCTCTGCCTTCGGCGTCATCACCGGCCTCCACCTCTCTGACATGGGCTTCTCCGGCTCCTTCAACATCGACGCTCTCTTCGACTTGCTCGGCCTCCGCTTTCTCAGATTCGTCAACAACTCCCTCTCTGGTGTCCTTCCCTCCGACCATAACTGCCTCCGCGCCCTCAAGACCATCCTCATCGTGTGCAACAGGCTCTCTGGCCCATTGCTGGCGACTCATAACGTGGCTCAAGAAGCTCTCGCCCAACGGCAACGACTTCACCGACACCATCCCCGACTCACTCTACCACGACGCCGCAGCGCTGCAGGAGCTCCACCTCGAGGACAATTGTTTCTCCAGTGGGCTCCTTCGTCGCTCGCCTTGCCGGCATTGTCCTCAATCTTCATGGCTCCGTCCCGCATGCGTTTACCTAGTTCAATTTCTCCGACAATGAAGGCTTGTGCGGCCAACTCGTCGTCGGGAAGCCCTGCGCCGGACCCATGGTCGCCGGCGGCTGCGGTGGGAGAGTTGTCATCGTCTTCGCCCTCCCCATCCTCATCGTTTGCATGCAATTGTACGCGTTGAAGACCACCGCCAAGAAAGAGCAAGAAGCGGTGACGTTAGCAAAGGTCCGCAAAGCGAAACACATGGCCTTGCCGAGCTCAGTGGAAGTGGGCAGCCCCACCGCTTCGGCGGAGCAGGGGAATTGCTGATGGTGAACACGAGGAAGGGAAAGTTCGAGCTTTCCGACCTGATGAAGGCGGAGGTGGAGGTTCTGGGGAGCGGCGGGATGGGGTCCGCCTACAAAGCGGCAATGGCGAGCGATGTCGCCGTGGTGGTGAACCGGCCGCGGGACATAAACCGGTTGGGGAAGGAGGCGTTCGCAGCCGAGATGGCCCGGATCGGCCCCCTCAGCGCCTCTCCCATCCCAATGTGTTGACGCCGTTATGATTACCGGAAGGACGATAAGCTACTCGTGTTGGAGTACGTTCCCAAAGGGAGCTTGTCGTACGTCCTCCACGGCCACAGGGGAAGCGACCACGCGGCGCTTGATTGGGAGCAGCGACTCGGGATTGCTTGTGGCGTCGCCCGCTGCCTCGCCTACCTCCACGCCGAGCTACCGTTCGTGGAGGACCCGCACGGGAATCTCAAGTCTGGCAACGTACGTGCTTCTCTCTCAGGATTTCGAGCTTCTGTCGACGGACTTCGGATTCTGCCGATGGTGAACGCGGAGCCGGCGAGGACAGTGATGCAGTCGTGGCGATCGCTGGAGGCACTCGCGGGGTGGCCGGTGTCTCCGCATTCGGATGTGTACTGCCTCAGCATACTGCTTTTGGAGCTGGTGACCGGGAAGTTCCCCGCGCAGTACCTGAACAACGTGGACGGCGGGACCTACGTGGTGGAGTGGGCGATGCTAGCGGTGGGTGAAGGGCTGGAGGCTGAGCCGCTGAGGTGCTGGACCCGGTGATGATCGCAAGCGCCAAGGCGGCGGTGCCGGACACGGTGCGACTCGTGCGGGCCGGGATGGAGTGCGCGGAGGCAGAGCCACAGCTGCGGCTGGGGCTAAAGGAGGCGGTGGAGAGAATCGAGGAGGTGGCAGCCTACCCGGAGGCGAAGGAGGTCAGCTGCCAAGCGCCGTACTTGAGGGAACCTGCCGGCAGCGGCCGGCATGGCGTTTAGATAGATGCGTCGGCGAGGAGTTCGTTTCGTAGTTCCCATGGTATCTAAGTTTATTTATTTTTTTAGGATTTTTATTTTACGACAAAAATCTTTATAACAAAAGAAATGCAGATTAAAAATTATGAAGTTAATATTCTGATGATTTTAAAATGAAAATATAAAAAGAATAAAGTGAAAAGAGAATCTTTTTCTTTATTGGAACAATGAAAAGGGTGTCACTTTTTTTATTAATCATCTCGAGGACCTGCATTCTATTTTTAATAATTAAATTAGAACTAAATTATTTTGTAATAACTATAAATTATTAGTAACCATTAAAATATCTCAACTACTGTAATATACTATTAATCGATATTGAATTGACTTCAATAAGATATATATGTTACAGTAATTATGAATGATTCATGGGTAGTATAATATAATATTAATCAATGCTATTTTTATTAAATTAATTAAACTGACTTCAATTTGATTAAAATTATTCTAATATTTTTAAAATACTATTATAATTTAAAATAATATGATCAACTTTATATATAATAACTTCATCAAATCTATTGAATAGAGATATTTTTAAAATAAAAATGTATCTTATTTTAATATTTTTAAAATATGTATCTGGTAATATTTTATTTTTATAGTTTCTTTTTTTAAAAAAATAAAATTTCCGACATAAATGACAATATTCCAAAAGGCAAGGGCAAAATTGTCCAAAATCTGGAGTAAGCTGTGGGGGGCGCATATAATTACAAGGGATACCCCACTTCTTCCTTCCTCGTCCTCTTCGCGCTGCTTCAAGCTTCCTCTTCTCCCTCCATCGACTTCCTCTTTCGTCGCCTCCGATGCTCACCAAAGTCTTCTCCCTCAAGATGATGCGCATGGCCTTCTGCTGGGGCAAGAGGGTTGCGATCTTGTTGGATTCCTGGAGGACCGACTCACCGGCCGGCTACCACTTCCGCCTCTTCGCCCTCTTCGCCGTCGCCGCATTCCACCAGTGCATGGAGGACATCCTTGCCCGATTCAAGCTCCTATAATTCTAGATCCAAGCTCTCCTCGTCCCCGCCACCGCAGCCTCCCGGCTCGGGCCGCTTCCTTGGTCCTTGATTGGATCTGACACGTATGCTACGCTATGTCGCTTAAATTTTATATCCCTTTTTTTCCCCTATGTTTATCTGATATGTTCCGTTTGTTAAATTGGTGCCATCCCACTCTTGTTGCTTGTATAATCTTGAAAAGAAAAGAAAATTAATTCAATTTTTATGGTCAAGTCTCGCGAACAAATCAAAGTTTAAAGGAAAACTAAGAACGCCACTGTTTCATCTTACTCTTATGAAGATTTTGTTATAATAATGCTCTCGTTCTTTTGTTAATTAGTAAAGTTTCATGTAAACTAGGAATGCCACTGTTTGGAATCCGTTCATGTGCTTTGTTCATCTTCCTTTTATTCAATGATATGCTACAGCTCTGATTCTTGTTTTAGTTGGTGTAATTTTGATTCTTGGGGTTCTGTATCTACTGAAAAATCCTGCAAAAATTGTGGTGAATTGACCTTTAAGCTGCTGTTCATTCCAAGAAGTATGCGTTTGAGATCCAACCAACCAAACCCTCTTCCGAACTGATAATGATTCTCTGTCTGTCCGTAGCTGCTCCCGAGTCTGTAAAAGTTAATTAACTTGTTTCTCTTTTCATGAACTCTGAATCTTAAGGATATGAGTCAACATCTGCTCTCTCAACTATTGAGCTAGCTACGGCTTTTACCATGAACTTGAACTGCTGTCTGAACACGAGGGAAAAGAAAGAGTTGAAAAGATAAACTGGATAGAAACTGTTGGTTTGCTTTGTTTCACCTTCATATTCATTTTCTTGCTTTGCTAGAGCTCCCATTCATGTATTAGTTGAGTAAATTCAGACTCTTGGTTAATGTATGAACTGAAAAAAAAAATGCAATTTTTTAGTTCAGTTTCATATACATGGTTATGGAATACAGGTGAAAAGATTTCTCTGGTTAGAACTGTTGAGATTTCTCTGGTTAGAACTGTTGACTTTGTCATATCTTTACATATTCATTTTCTTGCTTTGCTAGAGCTCTCATTCTTGTATTAGTTGAATAAGTTCAGACTCTTGGTTACTGTATGAACTGAAAAAAAAAATGCAATTTTTCAGTTCAGTTTCATTTACATGGTTGTTATGGAATACAGGTGAAAAGATTTATCTGGTTAGAACTGTTGATTCTTGTATTACTTGATTAAATTCTTATGGTTAAGTTACATTTAGATGGTTATGAAATGGTGAAAAAATTCACTAGTTCAAGATTTGCTCTCATTCTTGTATTAGTTGAATAAATTCAGACTCTTGGTGACTCAATGAACTGAAGAAAGAGACAATTTTTAGTTCACTTTCATTTACATGGTTATGGAATGCAGGTGAAAAAAACATTCTCTCTAGTTAGAGCCGTTGACTTGCTTCGTTCCACCTTCACATTGCTGGTAAGTTAAAATATATTTTATATTTGTTTTAAAATTTTAAAAACATTGTAATTGGCTTTATTAATAATTTTAACATTTTCAAATCTCTCTAGTAATTGGATCGGGCCTGATCGGTCGAACGGAGTCGTATCGATTGGCGGCGATTCGGTCCGGTTCAAGGATTCCGTTGCGTGTGACGCGATGGATTTGGAAATCAGCGTCGACGAAATCTAAATCGAAGGATCTGCACCTTCGGCGGCTCCCAAATCTATCGCGAGCGGCGTTCTTGGAGCAACGGCGAGAGAAATCGCGAGGGCGAACTCAGGAATCGAAGCGGTTTCTCCAAATTTGTTGGACGGCCGACGCGTCACGCCAGCAATCGGCGGTAGCGTGCGGGGAAGAGAGATCAAGGACGGCGAGGAGGCTGACGGCGGGAAGAAGGAAGTTCAGGGGTGAGATTGGATTGACCGATGGGTTCGTAACGCTGATACAAGACATAGGTTTCGGGATTCAGCAATCGGGATGCCGGTCTAGCCGTCTAGGTTAGTTTGCTTTGCTGATTCTCTTTGATCGATGTCGCTTTTTATCGGTTGCGGAATTTGGTCGGCATTTAGCACATTGGGGCTTTGTCTGTTCCTCTCTTGGTATTGTCGGGCACAATATGAACATAATTTCTTGGTTTGATTGTTTTGTTCTTTGAAAGTAAATTATAATTTTGAGCAGTTTGTTCATTGCAAGTCAAACGAAGAGGCCAATGTAATTCCATCCGTTTATTTTTCCCTAATTCTCTGGATTATTGCACGACTGCTTGTAACTATATTCATCTACTTCTGTTGTTCTTGAGGGCAGATTATCAAAGAGTTCTGATTGGTTCCCAAATAAAGTAGCACCTTGTTTTTTTTTTTCCAATTTGGCAAGCTCCAAATGGACTAATTACACTGAATAAGATGAAGGGAGCAGAGCAAGGAGGTTTTTAGGCTGCATTCGTTTTGTTATCATTATTATTTCATATTCATAGGTGATTATTCTACTCAATATCTTTTAAGAGACTTTGCTTATGTTTTCTATGAATGATGGTAAGTTATTATGCTCTTCAAATTTGTTGCAGGCCCTTTTGCTGTTCCAGGGCTATGAAATCCAATGCTTCTATATCTGGACAGGTAGCTTCTCAAACTAGCTCACAAATGCCCGATCTGCCCCAGCAGATCAACAATTCAATGGCATCTCAAATGCAGAATCTTGATCCTCGAAAGATGGATTCTGAATTTCTGCAACACCGCATAAGAATGCAGCAAAAAATGTAAGCTAATTGTCCTATATCTTGAAGTACTTTATTATTTGTCCAGCTTGACTAACCTGGCAACTGAAGCAATGAATGTACTTACACATGTTCATGTTCAATTGCAACTAATTATAATTCTACTATCCGTTTATTAAATTCTAGAATTCGAATTATAATGAACCTGAAGGATTTAAATTCAACCCATGCAGCATAACTAAAAGGGATGGTAATGTATAGGCAGTTAATGTTTAACTCTTCAGGGTAGTCTTTTTTGGCTATTACAAAAGTCAGTTTGCATACCTGTTACATCATTTAGCCAATAGGGAAGAGGCATAGGTCTGTTAGTTGCAGATTTTCTTCGTAAAATCTTAACCACTAGTCGACTGGTGACTTATACCATTCGACTGGTGAAAATTTTTTTTTCTTCATATAAAGATTTGCAACGAATATGGTAATTCGTCGCAAATTTGGTGATGAAATTATTTTTTGTCGCAGATTTAGCGATGAAAAAATATAATCGTCGCAAATGTTTGTGACGAAAATATATATTCGTCGCAATTTGTTGCGACGAAAACATATATTCATCGCAACTTTTTGCAACAAAAAAATATATTTATCGCATGTGTTTACGACGAAATTTAAATTTCGTCGCAAAAATTGCGACGAATATATTTTTCATCGCAAAGGTTTGCGATAAATATACTTTTCGTCACAAATTATTGCGACGAATATGTTTTTTGTTACTGATTTTGTTGCTATTTTGCAATAAATTTTACGACGAAATATTTATTTGTTGCAAATTTTGCGACGAATTGTTATTTTTCGTCACAAATTTTTGCGGCGACTTATTTGCAACGAAAATATTCTATGTTTTTTGTAGTGGAAGCTATCAGTCATTGTGTTATCAGCAGAGAGAAATTCTAATATCAATTAACAAATGTCATCGTAACAACGTTCTGAGAAATGATGTTCTGTCTTGATGTTCAATAGTCTTGCAATAGATGATAGTTGAGAATGACCTAAAGGATTGTCCTCCCAAACTTCTCTTTCACTGGCCTTTAACATATCATATAGTTTTTGAATAACAGGTGTTAGTATTTCGTCCATGTTTGAATGATCCATTGAACTTATCACATTTTGAACCATTGATTGCATTGCATTGTCATTAGATGATTCTTCTTTGACAATAGGTGTAGATGAAGATGCAATAGAATGTTCAATTGGCTCATACAAATAAGGTTCACCATGACAATACCAGTTGTAATAATTTGAAACAAAACCACATTTACCCAAATGTACTTTCACAGTTATCTTGTCACAAAAAGTTGTATTTCTACATTTGTATTTAGAACAGGGACAACGTAATTTGTCACCATCTAAACAATTTGGATGACGCTTAGTGAAAGCAACAAATGCGTCAACTCCATCACAATATTCTTCAGTTATAAACCCATTTACCAGCCTATTGTACATCCAAGATTTATTCATATTCATTATAACCTAAATAAGAATAAAATTCAACATTATTAAACAGTAAATACGTTAATCATATATTTTGTTAAAACATAGAATTAATTAAAGCCTGTGCGAAATTATACCAAAGTCTTTTTTTCCATGCGACAGACTGTCTTCAAAGATTAGGAGTCCAACTGAAATAGAAACAAATATCTGCACACATAAAATATAGAAATTAGTTATCGAAAAAAATTACACTGCAAGGTAATAAGATTGCCCTAATTATGAAATTGTTTAGTGGCCGCAGCACTAATTGGCCTAATTATAAAAATTACACATATGTAATTGGAAAGAATTACACTGCCACGAGGCCGCAGCCGCCTACCAGAAATGAAAAGGGTTTGGAAGGGGAAAAGAAATGATGAGCTTACCTCGCGAGGGCGCGACCGCGTCTATTTTAGCAGTTGCTGAGCTTACGGCAAAAATGAAAAGGGCAAAAGAAATTTTAGGGTTTGGAAATGAGATGCGAGGAGGGAAAAAAGAACCTTATTAAGGGAATTTAGTGACGGATTAAATTTTTCGTCGCTAAATTAGCGACGGAATTAATATTCTGTCGCTAAAATAGCGACGGATATTAAATTCCATCGCTATCTTAGCAACGAAAAGATTAATCCGTCCCTATATTAGCGACGGAGAGATTAATCCGTCGCTAATTAGCGACGAAATAATATATCCGTCGCTAATTAGCGACGGAAATAATGATTCCGTCGTTAATTAGCGATGGATGTTAATATCTGTCACTAAATTAGCGATGGGTTTTTTTCCGTCGCTAATTACCGACGCAAATAATTAAATCATCGCTAATTAGTGATGGATTATTTTTTTCCGTCGCTAATTAGCGACGGAAAATTAAATCAATACTAACTAGCGATGGATATTAACATTTAGCGACGGAAAATTAAATCAATACTAATTAGCGATGGATATTAACATTGATCCCTAATTAGCAATGGATTTTAAGTCTGTCGCTAATTAACGACTGAATTTTTTATTCAGTCATTAATTAGCTTGGTGGTTGATGAAGATCTGCAGTGGCTCCAATCTCTTCCAGTTCAATCGTCGAAAGGGCATCCCTATAGAATCTTAGGGCCGAGCTGACCCTCCCTCCCAAAGAATTAGTCGGGTTGAAGGCTCGAATGTTGGACCTTGAATGTTCACTAGAGGGGGTGAATAGTATTTTTTTCAATTCGTAGTTTGATCGTGCTCATCTACAATGTTCATTAGTGCGCAGTAAAATAATAAAGATAAATACAATAACAAAGACAATGCAAACACAATACCACAAATAATATCGATATAACGTGGTTTGGAACTCTAGTTCCTACTCCACGATAATCTGTAAGGTGGATCACTTCCAAACTCAAGTTTCACTAGC
>JBAMHZ010000065.1:1612899-1637333 GCA_037177395.1 Alpinia galanga
GATCTGTGGATGCAATTCGACCTTCTGCAACAACTCCATCAACAGACCAATGAAGCAACTTACATTTAGCATTATCATTGATATCTCCATAACTCACACTCTTTAATTTTGACTGCATAACAATAAAAAATTATTAAAGATATCAAATATATTTTTATAATAAACATGCTATTAGAAATAAGAGAAAGTATAACTAAACTAAAGTTGTTACCTGAGCTGCAACAATGCTTTGTTTCCTTACATCATTGACATTGTTATTGCCATCAACATAATTTCCAATACTGCTACTAATGCCGCCACTAGCAACCTAATTTTACCAATAAAATAATTTCTGATTAGGATATGCATGCAGTTCCATCATTCAATAAGCTAATACAAAAGAAGATAGTATTAAAAAAAGTTTTGTCTAGTTAAAAAAAATTCAAATGAAATATGATCAAGAACTCTAGCACACTATATAAATCTCTATGCAGATATAATCCTCAAAAGACATAAACTCCTAGGGCTAGAAAACCATTGAACTCAATAAAAAATAATAAACAAAAAATTTCTTCCAAAATGAATGAATATTATCAAACCAGCAACAAAATGGCAGAAGCCCCAAGTATTTAGGCAAAGAAAATTTTTGCTGCGTAAGCTTGTTCAATTTACATGATTCAGTAATTCAAGGACCATCGAAAGCCACTAGTCACAATTTATGCTTGCAGTACTAGTTTAAATTTGATCAAAATGGACCATAAGAGTTAATAACATAGATGATCCCGAATAACAAGCACATCTTTATGCGACTGAACCATACAAAATGAAAGTAATATTAATAAAATATAAACATCTTAGATAGAACAGGAAATATGAGAAAACTACATTGTGAATAAGATTCATAAAGTCGTATAACTGGGGTGACAAGCCATGCTGGTCACAACTATTCAGGGTCAGCTACTAAACAGGATGCTAGCGAACAAAGTGATTTAGATGAAAAGAAATGATTATATGTAGAGTAACTTCAAATTTCATAGAGTTGAATTGTATGAAACACAGGCTGCCTACATTTTGCATAGAATTCCTAAAGCCACAGAATCAGGACAACAAGACATGTTTGACACAATCATCCAGTGTCAGCTAATAAATAGGGTGCTAGTGAACAAGGTAATTCAGATGAAAAGAAAAAATGATGTATAGAATGACTTTGGATTATAAAAAGTTGAACCATATGTAACACAGGCTGCTTAAGTCTGAAAAAACAGGAGAAGTTATCATGTGTGACAATATATTTTTGATGCAGAAGAGAGACATGACTAGCTTTAGCATGCAAGGAACAATCCAAGACATAAAGAGATTGATCTTAATGTTAAGGGGAAAGGAAGGTGATAAAAGAAGAAAAAAAAGTCAATAGATATTGGCTTAGCCAATGGAACCATGGCATTTACAGACCAACTAATATCTACTAAGAATAAATTTAGCACATTAAAGATTCAAGATGAATCAATGTTGACTGGTTGATAGTAAACAGCATTGAACATCATATAGAAGATTGCAGTGGTATGTGAGAATTTCAAGGACCTGAAGGTTTGTTTTTCAAAGCCCATTCTTGTGCTGGTGGAATCCCCTGCACGAAATGCCAAAGAACAAAAGTAAAATAAATGTAGTAGTTCCAAAAAGGGAAATCAAAGCACTAATCCAATACCTGTTGGACTTTTGCAGGATCAGTTGCAGACCCAGCAGTTTTCACTTGTCCAGAAAAATCCTGCAAAAAGAATAGTGGTTAAGATATGCTAATTAGACTTTAAAATCTTCCATGTTACTACATACATAGAGATAAACCAGGGCAAATATTGCTAGTCCTCAAAGTCAAAATACACATCTATAGCCATCACTGCAAGGCAAACACTTTCCTAGTAATCATCTCCATATTCTGAATCTTTCATCCATTAACTTTCAGTTTTATGCAACAGCTGATTGGAGAACAGAAATATACTAGAAAAGTGTTTAATGTTGATAACTAGCACTGTCTCAAGTTAGTAAAAGGTATGGAATAAATAGACATTGCTGGGCGGCAATGCAAACTCTAACTACACCAATGTAGGAAATGGAATAATTAACGGCTGTCTTGTAAATTATTATGCTTGATAGAATATCCCAACTTGCAAAGAAAGATAATTGGTAACAACACTCGTCTCACCAAGAGAATATATAAACTGGAAGGTGTTTTCTATAAATGTATAAGAAAAAGAACATTCCACATTTTTCTTCTCATACCTTTTTTGACAGTATATTTCAAACCCATTTCTTAAAGGAGACAATTATTTTCCACATTTTTGTTGCTGTTCCTATTGTACTAAAAGATCTTTAAAAATATTGCCACTAAATGTGCTGCAAAGATAGTAAAAAAATTTAATTAAAGCATTTTTTTTTTTGCATTAATCAACATAACCATAAAACTTAAGGGATGTGAAACTTACTTGCCCATGTGGTTGGGCTCCGCCAGAAACTTGATACTAAAATAGCAATAAATGAAGTATAAGCTATAGGAAGTAAAGAATCTGGGTGTACAGACAAAATAGTAACTGACCATTTGCATAGCTTGAAATTGCAATTGTGCTTGTTGCCTCATCATCTGAGGTTGCACTTGTGGAGGCAAAACTTGCTGGTTAAGCTGAATAGGCAAGTGTGATTTGGTGTCAAATTGTGATGGGTGCTGCTGGAAAGAAAGCTTTTGTTTTTGTTGTTGTTGCTGGTGCTGCTGCTGCTGCTGCTGTTGCTGCTGGTGGTGGTGGTGCTGCTGCTGCTGCTGTTGCTGCTGCAATAAAAGCAACTTCTGTTGTTGTTGATGCTGCTCAAACACTGTCAATTCTTCAGGCTTCTCCCACTGGACCGCAACAGTTAAGTTATTAGCAACTAAAGAAACTAAAACTAGAACATACTATTAGGTTGCACAAGCAATTTACCTTGCTCTCTTGAGTAACACTATTATAGTAATACTTAAATCCATCAGGAGAGGTATGCTCTGTCCAGTTGCAGGTTATAGGAATTGCAAGTGAAGAATTTACTGGAACTGGAAGAGATGACACAGTTGTAGGAATGACTGAAGCAGGTGTGCTGGCAGCTGTACTAGCAACCTGGAAGAATAAAAACATGTAGGAGGGTATATAACATTCTATTACAGCATAGGAATGAGGAAAATTTTAACAGTTTCTATGAACATTTTAAAAGAAATTTTTAGATAGGAACATTCTTACATGAAAGATCTTCAAAGTTATAGAAGGGAAGAAAGGTAGACAAGATCACAATCCATCTAAAATTGATTTACCTGCAATTTAGAAGCCTCAGAAAGTGTCTGGTGCTGTTGCATTTGTTGCAGCTGCTGTTGCAATTGGAAAATTGCCTGTTGAGATGATTGGAAACTAGATTGTAAGGTTTGTGCCTGTTGCTGGAGCAGCATCTGAGGTAGTTGTGATGGAAACGGTTGAATAGGCTGCTGAAGCATCTGAGGCATGACATTAGATGTGGCAAACTGTGGAAGGTTAGAATTAGCAGGCATAGCTTGTGCTTGTAGATTTGAAGGGGTCTGCAGGGCCATAGAAGAGGTAATTTGCTGTGTTAAAGGTTGTGAGGATGCTGTCCCACTCAGTCCGGGTAGCTGTTGTGATGGTATGTTTTTGTTTGAGGTTAGGCCACCAGATTGAGGGAGTTGATGCTGATGAAAATGCTGTAAAGGTACCTGCAAATTCAATGAAAGTGGGTGCGACAGAGGACCTTGCTGAGCATGCAGTTTTGAAGGTGGTGGAAAACTTTGTTGGTGCACCATTGGCTTCTGCAATGCTGATATTTGCTGGCTACCAAAAGGAGAGACTGTTGCCATTGAAGGATTGAATCCCTACAGTACACAACTTATCATAAATTAGAAGTTCCAAAATTTCTGTTTGAATTGTATCATCAATCATGAACTGGAATCACGAGGAAAAGATGATTAACTTGTGATGAAGGTGGCACTGAAGGATTTGAGACCGGACCAGCATGTGAACCAACAGTTGTTCCAAAATGGCTTGGCTACACAACCAGATTCATTTCATTCAGAAAAGAAAAATGTAACAACCAGCAAATTATACTTCTTTGATACTTACATCTGAAGATGTTCCAAGGGGACCACCTTTGATTGGCAAGACACCTCCAGATCCATGTGAATTGGACTGACCTGCATCGGCTGGCTTAGGCCCATTCCTTGGCTCATCAAGATTAGCTGTTGGTCTGGAAAAAAAGTGTTTGGAATCAGAAACTTACAAAGGATACACTGTCAGCGAATTTAAAAATCTTGCTGCAATTTTTAGTTGACAGCTGAGTAAATGTTTCTTCTTGGTTCTGATTGAATCAGATTTAAAGGGTGCAACCTTTGGGACATTGTGTGTGTTCTATTTTTCATTTTCTTATTTGGCATGAATACTTGTATACGTTGCCGAATTATGATCATACATTAAAATTTGAAAAAGGAGCTCTGTACATTGCAGCAAAAGGTCAATGAAGATGGAGAATAGTGATAACGAGTTGCAAAAAGGAACATCAGTACTTTAAATGTACTCAAAATCAACAAACGCAGTTGTACAAGTATGCTTGGTCCAAAAGAAATTCAAGAATATCCTATTTTTAATTTAAGCTTTAATCTATTTTTGTTTGAGAAAAGGAAATTATTCTTTTGACCTAGCCTGTGCAAACTAACCATTGCCATGCTAACCTAGAGCCCTGCTGGCTAACCTTTGAGACAACAGCATGACCATGCAGATTGCTTAGGAGGTTAGACCATCCCATACCAGTCAGGAAATTTTATGATGTTAACAGTAGATAAAGGTGAAACATTAACCTGCTAGCATCCACAGCTCTTGGGGAAAAAAACAACCCCCAGAACATGGGTATCAAAATTATCTGAATCACAAATACTGTTATTCTTTATTGAAAATTTGCAACATAGCACTTGCATATGCAGCAGATACGGAAGAGATCCACAATACCTGATGACTAATGCTGCATCAGATCGAGGACTAACACCAGGTCCACCAAATGTAGGTCCATTCCTGTAACAACCAAAGTGCTCGAATTAGAAGTAAAGGGATGAAATAAGTTTATTGGTGGAAACTACTGTAAATTTGAATACAAGTGAAGACCTCTGGTCTGCAGTCCTGGGTCGCTTAGGATCAGCAAATCGAACAACCAATGGTTGATCACATCCCTAATAGCAGAGAAAAGAAAAAGTCATCATTAAGTTAAGCAAATGAAGCACTAGTTAATGGAAAAATTACCCTCATCACAAAACTTCCATCAAGCAAATGAAGCACTAGTTAATGGAAAAATTACCCTCATCACAAAACTTCCATCAAGCGCATTCATAGCTGCTGCTGCCATTTCTCTATTTGCGAATTTAACAAAACCACATCCTTCAGATACCATATTCAAAACATTATTACCAGTAATTTCAGTAACCAAGCATGCAGAACAAACTTCCACAAATGAGACATACCACGACTGTGACCCCATGAATCTCTCATTATGTATACGTCTATGACTTGTCCATATGGAGAGAAAACCTGTCACATATTTGTCAATATTTAACAGGTAATACAGACATTTAAAGAAACAACACTGATTTAAAAAGGTAGTGTATTTCAACTACATATCTTCCAATGCCCTAAACACTTATCCCCAAAATCTCAAGCTGATAGACAGAAATCATTCCATCCATTTATGTATCAAACACTCATTCATGTGGGGTAACATCAAACTGGACTTACCTAGTTTCAACTGACCCAAACTCAGACATGTGAACTCACCTAACTTAAATGAATATATATTACTAGCTAAGCAAGAAATGAACTCACACTCCAATATCATGTTAAATTTAATTGGCTGACCAAGTAAACCAAAAACTTGAGCAGTTGAGTTGTTAGAAAAGAGGTTAATCTAAATGTTTGTAATGTTAATATATAATAGAAAGCGTGTATTACAGATAATCCATATTAGTTTACTAAGAAAAGACAGTATCATCAAAAAGATACCACACTATGCAAGATATTCAAACTTACTTCCTCAATCTCCTTTGCAGTTGCTTGCTTGCTGAGTGATGCAACAAACAGTTTATCTTCGGCAACAGTGCCTAAGACACAAATAGTACATGATCAACACTATCAAACACTTCAAAATTAGCACATATGCATATGTACAACTTTAGATGTTAGCAGGAAGACTTCACATATCTCTCTACTGCATCATCCACAAGAAACAATCTACACAATAAAAGTATGGAAAACAGAAACAAAATATCTCACTTCAACAGAAGAAACAGTGGTCAAGTGCATAGAGGAATTTAAACAAAGAAAGTAATTACTGACAATATCCATTTTTTTATAATATACTTGCGCAAAATTCTATTAAAAGTTGCATTTGCAATAAAATGCATGCAAACTAAGGACTTTGTAATGGTACATTATATGAAAAATTTCCACCAGGTGTAATAACACAATGTATCCTCCTGCCAATCTAATTGACTACAAGTTACAAAGGAAACTACACAAAGTTACTTGTTAGATTGATAAGTGCAATGCATAACATTAATGCAAAGGCATACATAATTTACAATAATAATGCCATAGATGTTTCTTCCTCGTGATCTAATCAGAAAACAAAAATTATTTCATGAAGTTTGTGAAAGTCTAAGTAATGGAAATTATGAATTACCAGGATGGTTTCTGTCTCCATCAGCATATCTTACTTGAATAGGCCCTGATCCCTGAGAAAATGGATCTAAAGTCAATACACAAATTACAGAAATAGAAAGCTCCATTAAAATCTTTGCAGTGGGAAAAAAACTCACTCCAGGCAAAGTGTATTGATTATGTAAAGCCCTGATGGCTTTATCAGCCTCTTCAGAAGTGGCATATTTTACAAAACAACATCCTGCAAAATAAAGGTTTCTTTTCTTGAACGCAATAACAAAATTAATTTGTGGAAATGGTAAAGGTAAGACATGGACAGCCAGGATTAGAAATATATACATATTTGA
The DNA here is from genome assembly GCA_037177395.1 of Alpinia galanga. Lineage (NCBI taxonomy): Eukaryota > Viridiplantae > Streptophyta > Magnoliopsida > Zingiberales > Zingiberaceae > Alpinia > Alpinia galanga. The sequence goes on from JBAMHZ010000065.1 coordinate 1,619,945, forward strand.
TTAAGTAATTTATCTAACCAAATCGTGCAAAGGAAACTAAAAGGCTCAATCTTTTGTATGCTTGAAAAAATTAATAATATTTCCTGAATAACTAAAGGTTTCATGTTAACCAAATCACTTGATACAACTGAACAGAATAACAACTCATATGCAAATAAATTATTAGAATTATAAACAGATAAGGTAAGATTAGCAATAAGAGATCTTCTTGACTAAAATTTCATTCGGTTAGCGCTCACAATTTTTTATGACAACAAATGATACAGATGGGGATACATATCCAAAACAAAGAAATGAGAGATTAATATTTAATAGTAAATTTTGTAAGAATTCTAACTAACAGAAACAGAGCTATAATAATAGTTGAAGAGGAATGAGATAACAAATAAAAAATAGGAACAATTAACCCTACCCAAGTCTCATAATCAAATGCCAATACAGACAATTAGACACTAGAATTTCAATATTACTTTGCAGCATACCTTATCTTGAATAAGATCTCTGAATACTTCCATGTTACCTAACACTCGCCTATATCTTTCATTATTACTTATGATTATACTCTTGCATAGATCTTAAAGGCAAGTTAAGATCCATTTAGTCAAACCCAAATAGTTGAGATGATTGCCAAAAAGGGCTTTTTATAGTTGTTATTTCTTACATATTCTCAAAGGAATCAATTTGAAAATAAACAAGGTACCATATGACTTTGAAGCCCTGATGGTGACAACAACATGCGTTAAAATATCATATAGTGTCAGGTGGCATAGTTAAAATACATCATTCTTATAAATTACCAACACTCAATACTAATCGGAACAAAAAATGCCTCCTGTGTCGTTATCTCAATCAAATTGAGAGTATCATGTCACACTGCCATTGAGAAACGTTAAGATAAATTGAAATGATGTTCGTTATTTTTTTTACATTGCATTAACATAATGCAATGTCAAATCTGTGTCATCCAAGATAACAAGTCCAGAGTTAGGTGTATAGAGTTAGGTTTATAGCTGTGTACATTTCTTATTCTTTTTCATCTCCTATGCAACACCACAGTACCGAATCAGAAATGTTCCATTGAAAGTCAAAAACTTTGTTTCAGCTGGAAATTTTGAACCATGGCTAGTAATCAAACACAACTAACAAATTAAAACCATAGTAGACAGAAATGCAAAATGTTTGATCAAACCAATGTACCAAGCAAAATAGCTTCCATTTTGATGCGTGTGATTGTAATTTCTTTTGTCAAGAACATAAAAAAAGGGAGTATATATTCCTAGATTCCATTCAAATTGCATGCATACGCTGATCACCCAGGAATATTGAGCAATAGAAGAATAGGAATATCAGGGACGCAATAGAGTAAGCAATGACATAGATCTAATGTCTAAATCAACTTCAAAAATTAAGCATAATAATGTCCTTTGCCAAGCTATATTTTCAAGGCCACTTTATATTCTACAACATTTATAAGGAATCATACCTTAAGTAAGATTCATGTTGAAGACAGAGGGCACATCTCTAAATCCATAAATTAGGAAAGTTCAGTGCATCAAACTCTATATGCAATACCAACCACACACTCACAATGGACTAGTACCATTCAACAAGCAGATGGAACTACATGTTTATTTTCCATGTGTTAATAATAGCATATACTATATATGAATTCCAACTCTTCCATGGCAAGATTGCACATGTGATCCCCATATTTTATTTACCCATGAATGCCCGTAATGATGCAAAAAATCTCCATAACAACACAGCAAACAGCAACAGCTAAGGACTGGCATCACTTAAAGAAATAAATATGTTGCAACTTATACAGTGAATTGATAAGCATAATGCAACTTTAAAAAAAGGGCAGCCTAGTGCACGAAGCTCCCACCATGCAGGTCCCAGGGAAGGATCCACTGTACGCAATCTTACTTTTTTTTTTTTTTCAAGAGGTTGTTCGAGGATTTAAACCCGTGACCTCTAGGTTACAAACAACAATTTTACCGTTACGCCAAGGCTCCCCTTCTTATAAGCATAATGCAACTTTAAACACCAAAAATAATTTAATCATCATTGTCCATATGTTAACCTGGATATATCTTGCACTCATACCTCACTAAAATTTCAATAAAATAAATACATTCATTTTCAAGTAAATGAAAATTGATTATGCAATCACAGCAGCATCAACAATAACAATCCAATCATAATTGTCTATTATCTTCTCCAATACTTCACACCCAAAAGCCTAATCAATTCAATTGTCTGAAATTAGATCGATTTTCCATCTTTTAATATGTTAGTTATTTATTTTATTTTTCAAAGTATACAGAACTGTTTCTCTGTATCAACGTTGTAAGTAAAGGGAATCCTCAGCAAGTACACCCCAGGAAATAAAAAACATTTTTATGGCATGATGATAGTGTTAGAGTACAAGCAGTTAATATTACCTACATTTGCATTATTTTATTCAAGGAACTCAAATAAATGCAAGAAGAAATCACTTAACAGACATGTTTACAAACATATCTTGATTATTCAAATGACTAAAAGAATATTCTTAATAAATGACAAAGGGCGCAAGATTCATACCATCACATAGTAAATATTCACAACCTTTTTTCATCAGGCAATGCGAATTTTACACAAACAGAACACACAGAACACAAGTGCATTAGAGCAGGGGTAAAATCAGAGACACAAAAATACTCTTACAAGAACAAAGAAATTAAAAGCTCAAAGGCACCCTCATAGCAGACAAATGCAGGTTTTAGTTGGGACAAACAATATCAAATAGACAAGTGATAAATAACCAAAAAGGAACAAGCAATTTTTGACATTCAAGGATTCAAATGTATAACAAGACAAAGCTGTCCTAAAGTTTGATTCAATATTTCACTTAGATACACTTTATCAACCTCAATGATTTTAATGGAACCAAAAAAGAAAGTGTAAAACATTTACAACTTATCTCTAAAGTATTAACACCTGCAGACATGATATTAACTTGTTACAGGATAAAAAAAAGTGCTACCACGTCATATTACAACATCAACAACAGGAGAACATGACCTTATACCAGAAATCTGGCACCACATAATTGACGATGCTTCCAAACTATCCCCCACCAACCCCATAAGAGAACATTACCAATCTAGATAAATAACAAATTTATCGACTGAAAAGTGTCACCCAGAGACAATCAATAATCCACAAGTATGTACCTTATCAGGCTATAGCAAATATATAAATAGGCAAAACGATGAAAAGAAAAGGAGAATGGAACTTACAAGTACATCCCCTATTTCATAGTCAACCAAAGGAAAGAGAGTATCTTGCTCATTCAATAATACTAATAGAAATTAAGTTAAACAATTGAACACAGGATGTGCAACTTGAGATATTTAACATCAATCACATATTCCTCAATAAACAAACTAAAAAACAATAAATAGGATAACAATTAGCAAAAACATTTCATTCTATCATAAACGAACAACACAAATCAATTTCTTAATTTGTGTAAAGTAGCCTATCATAAACAAGCAGAATGTTATCATTTATAAAATTTGCACAGCCACCACCACTATCAAGGTAAAACTTCAAAAACGTTAAACACGATTAAGTACCACATAATTCAACAAGCCACAAGTCACATAAGAGGATACAATATAGATGCTCAAAAAAGGAGTTCTTGCTTTTGGATCATTATACAGTATCACAGAGTGTAACATGTCTAATGATTGCAAATGATAGGTTTTTTGTCAATGGCAATCAACTCCAAAAACTATCTGAAGAACTTAAAGGCATCTAGGACAGAACTCAACTTGAGAAATCCTAGATGATATCGGCAAAAGATCACACCATTCTACCACAAGAAAATGAAAAATGAACCACACTGGATCTCATTTACATCAGCACTTGACATCACAAGTGTTTCTGGCATCAACAGAACTCTCAAACATATGATCTACAAAAATTATTATGTCATAACTCAGAATTCTGAAGGTCTGAGAAATATCACACAAGGATTAGGAGCAAGAAAACACCAGGAAAACACAGATATCAAATTCTAAGTCCAATCCATTAAATAGTATCATGTAAACAACCATTGCCCATATTATCAACATATGCTATTTAATAAAAAATGACATGACTCAACAAAGTTGAAATTGCTTATTGATAACACAAATAGAGACGATAACAACAAACAATGCTTCAATAAGATTGAAGTGTTAAGAATTCATACATTTACCAAATAAGAAATATCTACATTCAGCACCACCACCACCAGAAATGACAATTCAAGATTATAAAATTTTCCAAGAAAGGCCCCATTTACTTTTAAGAAAGAATGAGAAGAAGAAAACAAACTAAACCATCCAAGAGCTGACAAAAAGCAATAATACACTTCACAATCTTGACAACTCCACATCGACTGATGACCAAATGAAGGTAACAAATTCTCACAGCATTCGCTAGGATGAACATTTCACATAAAATCTCATGACAATGATTTATTTTGCTCATGTTAGTAAGGCAATAGGAGGAGATCATGCAAGAATAGCAGAATGGTTTAGCTTTCACATGAGAGTATATAATCAAGTTAAGAATCAAAGTTCAAAGGAAAACCAACAGACCATATCAATCATTTGGCTCAAAGAACATCGGCTATATCCAACAACGTAAAGATATAGGCAGAAGTCCAAAGATAATCAAAGCATGAGACATGATTTTTTTTCAAATTAATGATCACAATGCATATAAATGTCTTAACACACTTTGAAAGCCCACATCATATGCATAACTTGTAATACAACAATGCCAGAGAACCAAACAGTACATCATCCTAAACCTGAACTTAAATGAACCTACTACTGATTGCTTGTTTATCATATCTCATAAAATGCTGCTGCATCAAGGCACCAACTGATACTGCAGTATCACAGTACTTGATAGCAAACTTAAAAGTCACTAAACCATTAATGATCTTGGTACTTTCCTCTTCTTGATCTAGAAAAATAACACGAAAGGAGCAATGCCAAGCAAAGGATAACAAGTGATGACAGTTCTGAAACAAAATGATAGGAGAGATGGCCAAGATAGTTCTCTGCTTACTCTCAGGAACCTGGAAAAGAAGAGCTGATAAAAAATATAAAGACAAAAGAAATATGATTCATACCTTGTTGCTCTCCAGTTTTCCTATCTTTTATAAATGCCACTTCGATGACATATCCATGCTCCTCAAATAAAGGACGAATCTAAGAACAAACATTTTATATTAAAAATATTCATTAGTAAATGTTCTGAAACAATATACTGGGCAAAATAGATTGAATATTAAACATAAGTCAGCAACTATGATTAATATCATCAAATATCCCATTAAAACCCCATAGAAAAATATCAATAGCTAACTGACGGAAGCTCCACAGAAAGTAATGAACAAACACAATTCATTTCTCAAGTCTTCCTTTGTTATTATTTATTATTACAATTGAGATAGCAGTTTCAACAAATATAGGAACTTATTCAAAAAATCTAAAGTTCACATGTGCGACGAGGTTCCTTTTTTATACAATATCCAGCTAGTTAACATTGCTGCTCTTAGTCTGATTCTAATTTTAAGAAAAGACAAAATCTATCCAAACAAGACTCTGAAACTTAGGAACCATTACCAAATGAGAAATGATTGAGTGCAAACATTAGGGAAATATGGTTAATAATTGTCTTACAATGGGAACAATAAAATAAATTTAAAAAATGTCAACAGATGCATAGATTAAACATTGTTTAAAAAACCAACCAGTATGTAAAGTATTAGTCACTTACATCCTCTTCAGTTGCAGTCCTTGGAACTGCTCCAATAAAAAGCTTGGCAAATTTATTTCCACCAGTATGATCTAAATTAAATGTTAATAACATGACAAAAGGTTATACAATAATCAAGTTGAGCAATCAAGAAAGGAAAAGTATAAATTTCCCTAATAGAAATTAGGGGGAAAAAACAACACAAGATGATTCAAGTTAAATCCTTCCACACTCTTTGTTGTATATAGAAAGACTTATAATTTCATCAATAACAAAGTTATAGAACACATTACGCTAAACTAAATCTGTGAGTCACAACAATTTGTATGACAATTCACCACTGCCTATATAAATATATTATATAACAACATAGGCAGGCCCTTCAAAAGTGAAAGTCAATGTGAGCATAACAAATTAACAGCAGATACATATGTGATTTATATATATTCATATATGATGAAATGTTATTAATATTCTATAAAAGCAATATAAGTAACCAATAAACCATATCTTATATAATATATGCTCATTTTTTAAACATTGAATGTCAAAAAGTACAAGAAGTCCTGAAGAGCATAAAATCTTGAATTCAATTTCCCCCTTTTAACATGTGAGATGTTAACTAAATTCAAGATATTGAAACATACAAACAAAAATATGAAGTATCACATATATGATTGATTAATTTAATATTAACCAACTACTGAATTTCTGGCACAACAATGCCCTACCGACCTATCAGGTTGTGTATATGGAATGATCTAGTTCTTCTGAAATATATGCAAGAACACAAGAGAACCCTCATTTTTAGAGGACCAAAATAATACTTCACTAAGAAGAAAAAAATTATAACAAGCACAAACGGGAATATTCACTAGAATGGAGATAGTATAAAAGGAATCCAGTAGTTAAAAGTTCAAGTTTTAGAGGAAACGTTGTCGTGAACCTTAACTCGGCGACGCAAGAAAATAATTGCGAAGTTAAGACTTGGATATACCTGGAGAACCACCTCGACCGGAGAATCCGCGTCTAGGGCCACTCGCGGGCGGCATGAGACCGAAGCCCCCGGGATCTCCTCCAGGGAACCCAGCAGCGGCAGGTGGCGGAGGGAGATCCTGCATTGCACGGTAGGGATGGTAGCGACCTCCCGCGCCGCTACTTCCTCCAGCGAATCCCTCGCCACCGGATCCTGCGCCGCCCCTGGTGTAGCGGGGTTGCCGCTCGGTGGGACTGCCAGAGGACCAGCGAGAGGGCACATGCCGCACGCCGTCGTCGCCGAAGCGGTCGTCGAAGCGCTCGTTGCGGTGCCTATCCATGGAGATCGACGACTAGGGTTTGCTCTCGCGCCTCCAACTGCCGTAGGCAACAACGAAATGACACGAGCCACGAAGGATTACAAAGAGGCAAAGGAAGCGGCCTTTTTAAGGCCTTTTTTGCATCAGAAAAAGATAAATGGGAAGAAAAAAAATTCTATTTTAATTAAAAGGACAAAATTATTAAAAATATATAGATTAAAATGACATTAAAAAAATTGGGACCGCCACATTAGTAACTCCCACCACTGCCCTTATATATGGAAAGGGTAAATTAGGAATCTAGGACGAAGCAGCACAGAAATGCAGAGTCATCGATAATTAAAATGACATTAAGTGTGAAACCGCCACATTAGCAATCCCCCACTGCTGCCCCTACATATGGAGGGGGGTAAATCAGAAATCCAGAAAAGTCAATGCAGAAATGTGAAGTCATCGGTAGTCTAACAATGAAACTCAAGAATCGACTCTTTACACTTTCAGATTTTAATATGACTATATTGATCGTCTGAGCAAGTCCTGAGGCTATTAAAATGACATTAATTTTCTTAGGATGATGGACATTCAAAGGCAACATTTAATATAATTTCATTCTTATTTTTATAATTTAGTACAAGATTTCGTATATGATATATATTAATAATTTTTATTATTTATATTTTATGTTATATGATTACCCATCTAGCTAAATAAAAGGATATATTAATTTTAAGATTTAATGAATATTTAGTTATTTTTTTTAATTAATATTCGGGTGGTGCAACTCTTCATTGAGATATTTTTTTATAGTTTATGTCCTCATAAAGTTTTTTTTATATAGAAGTGAAAATACACATTTGATGTGGAGAATGCAAACGGTTTAAGAGCATTTGGATCCATATGGACAAATACCATAAATTTTTATATAAAAAAAGAATATTAAATGCAATTCAATCTAAATTATGACACATTTCCTTTTTAGCCTTTTGTACAAAAAATTTATTTTAGATAAAATGTTTTAATATATATATATGTATTGTTTTTTTAATTGTAGGGCGAAATTCTATATAATTAGCACAGTTCTACATCAAAAACAATTTTAAAAAAATATTCTATAAAGTTTCATTTTTTTATATTTTAATTCGTATATATAAAAGAAATTACCAGTCAATAATCTGAAGTAGGGATGGTAATGAGTCGGATTCGGGTCGGATTTCATATCCTTCATATCCATCCCCATTTATTATATTCATCCCCATACCCACCTCCATACCCATCGGACATTTAACTTTTATCCCCATTCCCATATCCATCGGAGTATCGGGTATCCATATCCTACCCATCATTCTATTACTATATATAATTCTCTTAAAATCCCCTCTGTAGTATCTTCACTTCGTTTTCTGCGACTCGAAGCGCACTAACACAAGGAAGGAGAAGGATAGAGGAAGAGCAAGCACTGAGCGAGAAATCTTGTATTCCTCATCGAGTGAGTGACTAGCGAGCGCTCCCCTTTCGACATCGAGAGAGAAAGCTGAAAGTCCTTTGAGAGAGAAAGCCGAAAAAGCCGAAAGCCGCTTCGACTTCCTCTTCGAGATATAGAAAACAGAAAGAGAAAAGAAATATAAGATTTATATATAATATAATATTTCGATTGAAAGTCTACTTCGTCTTCGAGAGAGAGAGAAAGCAAAGAGTGAAAAAATATAAAATTTATATATAATATATATATCGGGTATCGGGTAGGGTATGGGTAGGATTTTATTACATCCGTCTCCATACCCATATCCGAAAATACCTATACCCGAATACCCGATTATTTAATCGGGTCTAAAAATTGCCTTCATACCCTCCTCCATTCGGGTCGGATATCGGATTCCCTGTCGGATTCGGGGGAAATTGCCATCCCTATTGGCAACCGAACACATGGCTCAGTGAAGCAGTCACACTGCATGGCAAAGGGAGAAAGATGACCTAAACCTTTGGCTCTCCTCCCGCGATCTCTTCCTTCGCGAGCACTCAATGCTCTCCTCGAATCCACCAACTCGTTCAGCAACTTCAATGCGGTAGTAGATCTCTTGCGCTGCCTTCTCCAAATCAGATTCCTTCTTGCTCACATTTTTGTTTTATTTGATAGATAAAGCATGCTCTTTCTGAGCTCCCTCTTTGCGCATTTGACTATAAGCTTCCGTTCACCTCAACCCCCATGCCAAATTGCGAGCTCTGTTCCACTGCCTGATGCATTACCGACGGAAGCGGCTAAAAAGGAGATATTTTGGTGCTGCATGAAGCCTATTCGAGCTTAGAGTTTGTTTGATTGTTCTTTCCATTAATGAGGATAGGTTGGCGATGGGAGCTTTCTTGTGTTTTAGTTGTGGTGGTTGCTTCTGCTATTTTTCGACTGGAAGGTAACGCATTTTACTGTGGAAAAACGTTCCTTTTGTTTATCTTCTTTCCAGAATCTTGTGTGCGTGAATGGAGTGTGATTTCGCACATTTAATGCAATCTCGTTCTCTCTTATCTAAATTCGATTCCCATTGTCAAGACCTTGTTGTTTTAGTGATTTAACAGTTATTCAGCCATTTATTTTGTTTTTCAACATGTGGTTGACGGATTTTACTTCAGGTATTATTTCAACAATGTTTTGGCAGGAACTATTTGAGATAAACTCATGGTTTTGACACCCACTCACCAAATGCTGCCCGGTCTGAGTTTATGTTGGATTTTTTGTTGCGAAGAACTTCCTATGCTTTGTCAATATTTCAACATCACAAGCACATTATTTTATCTATTTTATTTTCTTATGACTCTTACTGAAAGCTTAGTTTGGCATATATTTAGGGGCTTGTTTCTTTAAAAAAAAAAAGATCATTTAAAAAAGATTGATGCAAATTCTTTCATTTCTTGTTCATCTTTTTTTTTCGCATTTCTTGATCAACACAACTTCGTTTTGGCAATCAAAATACACTTCATGTATGCACACTGAGCATACGTATTTTATTACCTACAGTGCTTTCCTACTACACTCATTTATTGGCATTTTCTAGATTACTTCTTTCGAAAGTATAATTGCAAGGTGTAAACAAAATTTATGCTTTGTGTTCTAACTTCTAACTCATCTTTTGTGTGCATTTTATTGCAGGGTTTAGCATAGCTCCTTCGTCTGCTTCATTAGACTATCCATCACAGAAAGTGGGCAGTCCTGCACAATCTCCAGAAAATCGAAGTGCATTCTCACCTAGATCCGTCACTTACCCAAACGGTAATGATGTTTTGATTAACTAAACTCAGGTAAAAGGTTAGCATACTTAAATCCAAGTGCCTGTTTTTCCTTCTCATCAGTGTCATTTCCTACATATGATACCGTGCCACCTAGCATTCTCCCTGTAATTCCTTCCATGCTACCTCCGGCTCCCTCTGCTAATGATCCTAATGGAGATAAATGGCCAAGAGATATAGCTCCAGCAACAAAAAGTCAATGGAACACTCCTGTTTCATCTGGTAATCAATGTTTTATTTTTTTACCTTGCAGATTGGGGATAATCCTTTACATACCCAGACTGCTGCTGATGCTTGTCATAGAGAATTGAATGATGTCTTATGTCAACACATTGCCACATGATCTTGGTTGATTATGTTTGTTCCAATTTATAAATGTCTCATTTACTTTTCAGGGTCCATTATATCGTCCCCAAGACAATCTCAGCCTAATCCATCCAACAAAATACTGATCACACCAAGGATGGATCCAAAAGCTGCATTTGCTCCACATGCTGTCTATTTCAATGGTGAGCAAAGAGAGATTAGCATTTGCATGTTGGAGCTCTAGATCGACATGCTTTGTGATCTAAATTATCTAACGTGCAGGACCTTCAATGCCACCTGTGGCAGTGGCTTCCCCTGTCGCTAGCGGAAAGAGTGCTAAAAAGCCAATTGCTTCACCCCCAGTTGGAGCCTATAAGCATTTGCCACTGATTGATACTTCACCCTCACAGGGTAATTTGTTTGAGTTATTCAGAGTTTAAAAAAAATGCAAATTGTATGATTTTATTTTTTATAATTGCCCTTCCCTTCAGGATCTTCCCCTATGTTAAGCCCTGTGTCAGATAAAGCTCAGCCCTCAAATTCATTACATGGTTCATCAGTATCACATGCTCAACCTCCAGAAATATCTGCATCTCCAGTCCAACTGCGAAGAGCTAGAAAGAGAGGAAAACATTCATCTGCATCAGCTTCTCCATTTTCACCACCACCACACATTTCAGGTGGATACTATATTTGAGAGTAAAGTGTTTTGTAGAGAACTCATGGTTAAAAAGTTCTTCTTATTTGGTTTATGAAGTTTCTTTTGTTACTCCACCTCCTGAGATCTTCCCCAAGTACAACAGAATTCATCATGCTTCTCCACCCTCCCATGAAGGTACTGAGAGACAAAAGTTAAAGCGACAAAGGGAAAGGTGTAAAATTATAAGTCTGCTTCCGTTATTTATTTTTCCTTTTTGCTGCAGGCTCCTCTGTTTCCCTGATTCACACTCCGGCTCCTTCCCCATTAACTTCCCCTTCTGCATCAAATGATTGTAAAACTCAACTTCGTTCTTCCCATATTCCTTAATATGAATTAAACACTTGTTTTTTGTTTTTTTATAATCTTTTGCTACAGGGTCAAATCTTTCCCCCATGCTCACTCCTGCCTCATATCCTGAATCCTCAAGCTCGGTGGAGGCGCCACCTATGTTGTTCCTACCACCACCACCTCCAAACTTGGGTATACAGATCATGCACACATTTGGTCAGCCAAAGTTGGTTCCTTTCTTAATATGTATGTTGTTGTCCTGCAGATTGTAAATCATTAGTGTGTGAGGATCCTTTAGAAAATCCCCCTCCAGGATCACCATGTGTCTGTGTATTGCCAATTCGAGTTGGACTTCGTCTAAATGTCACACTATATACATTCTTCCCCTTGGTTCCTGAGTTTGCTGAAGAAGTGGCTTTCGGGATCTATATGAACCAGAGTCAAGTGCGCATTATGGGAGCAAATGTTGCCAATGAGCAGCCTGAGAGCACAGTTGTCCTTATTGATTTAATTCCTGTTAAGGAGACGTTTGACAATTCAACAGCATTTTTCACATTTGAGAAATTTTGGCACAAGGATATAAACATAAACACATCCTTATTTGGTGATTACACTGTTCTCTATGTTCTTTATCCAGGTTAGTATAAACACATGCTTTTAGTCAATTTATTGTTATTATGGTGGCTTCAATTCTCTTGAGCTGGCAGTCTATGAATGGAATTATCCAAATGCTTATCTTTCCAGGACTTCCTCAATCTCCACGGAGAGTTCCTGCTGATGGTAATGATGGTGATAAGGCATTTGCGAATAACAATAATTTAAGGACAATGAAGCCTCTTGGGGTTGATGTGGGGAAACCAAAGAAGAGAGCTAGTGGAACACTAATTGCTGTTATCGTTCTATCATGTTTTGTAACCTTACTTTTGGGCATGGGGGTGGGGGCTGTGTGGCTGCTTCAGTTGAAACAAAGTGATCAAAATCATCTTGCTGCTACAAGTATACAGAAAACATTTCCATTATTTGTCGCTTCATCAGGTATGGTCTTATAATGATTGATAACTATGTTTTGTTTTCATTTGAACTTTTAGGACTCGAAGCATCTCTTTGTGGATACATGGGTTTATTACATCAGTAGGAATCACGATTTACCTCGCATTTGTTAATTTATATATTTGTGATGACAACTTGCAGGGACCAGACACATGAGGCTTGGAAGGATTAGTTCAGAATCGGCATCAATAAACTCTAGCGTTGCAACATATACTGGACAAACAAAGACATTTACTCTAACTGAGATTGAAAGAGCTACAAAGAGATTCGAGGAAAGTAGTATTATTGGTGAAGGTGGTTTTGGGCTAGTCTACCAAGGTACACTTGAAGATGGAACCAGGATTGCTGTGAAGGTTCTTAAGAGAGATGACCAACAGAGTGGGCGTGAGTTCTTTGCAGAGATTGATATGCTTAGCCGTTTGCACCACAGGAACTTAGTCAAGCTGATTGGTATATGTGTAGAGGAGCACATACGATGCCTTGTTTATGAACTAATACCGAATGGAAGTCTGGAGTCACACTTGCATGGTAAACAGTAGGATGATCTTGAATCCATTATAAGATGAGCCGATTCTGCTCCACTTTGCAATTAGCTATGCTACAAGTGACTAGCAATTGATTTAATTTAATAGTGCTTTTAAACCTATCATTTTGTTCACTCACTATACTTTCTTGGCAGGGTTCGACAAGGAAACCTCTCCGCTGGATTGGGGTGCTCGTACAAGGATTGCACTTGGCGCTGCTCGAGGTCTTGCTTATTTGCACGAAGATTCAAGCCCACGGGTCATACATCGAGATTTCAAGTCCAGCAACATCCTATTAGAGCATGATTACACCCCCAAAGTTTCTGATTTTGGCCTGGCTCGAGCAGCATTCGATGAGGGAAATTTACACATTTCAACCCGAGTAATGGGAACTTTTGGGTAATTACTTAATATTGTTCTGCAGCATCTGGTGAATTCATATATGCTCAAGGTTCACAGCACCTTAACTTGATTGTTTGTGTGTTCTTTCTCTTAGTTACGTGGCTCCCGAATATGCAATGACTGGGCATCTCCTTGTCAAGAGTGACGTCTATAGCTATGGCGTTGTGCTGCTCGAGCTCCTAACTGGAAGGAAGCCCATTGACATGTTACAACCCCCTGGCCAAGAAAACTTAGTTGTATGGGCTCGCCCTCTTCTTACAAACATGGATAACTTGGCGACAATAATTGATCCAGCTCTTGGCACAGACATACCACTTGACAGCGCAGCAAAAGTTGCAGCCATCGCTTCGATGTGCATTCAGCCTGAAGTCTCTCACCGTCCATTTATGGGGGAGGTCGTTCAAGCCTTAAACTTAGTGTGCCAAGAATGCGATGGAAATAATGGAATGGGAGCCTACAGGCATGAGAATCTGTCTGCTCAAAACACAGTGGCAGGTATTAGCAATGGATTAAGCATCGAAGCTGAGAGAGTGCTCTTGGAGTCATATCTTCTCAGTTCGCCTATAAATTTCAATAGTGAAGACTCTGATTTGTTTCGAAGGCAGTCGAGCTCTGGTCCATTAATAGCAAGCAAGAACAGGCAGTTCTGGCAAAAGCTAAGAAGTTCATCATCAACTGGAAGCATGAGTGAGCATGGAGAAGCACTTAGGCTTTGGTCAAGAACATATCTTGATGAGCCATGGAATTATGAGGGCGCAAACTGTAGAGTCCAAATTGATTGAGTAGTAGAATAAGAATGGGAATAAAAATAGGAATATCAATTTGCAAGTGTATTGTCTTGTAATGTTCTTGTATTTGTGATTATTTTGTGTAGTATTTTGTGTTTATTTGGGGTTTCAATAAACTCTTTGGCTCAGAGATGTGTTTGTAGACTTTGTTTCTTCATTTGATCTCAAAGTATATCACTTTTAGTTTGGTTGAATAACATGAATTTGAGAGAAAATGCTATACACAATGCGTGAAATGGTTACACATGAGAGACGTGTACTTATTTTTTTGTCTTCCCTGCTCATATCACAATCATGAGCATACTCCTAGCTACGTCCATGGATCCAATAAAATATTATCAAAAGCTTCAGAATACAATAGAAGGGAAACACATGGCAAGATAGTATCAAGAGGTGAGCAAGAATCATCAATTCAACATTCAGGAATGCATTTTGATAGTTACAAATGAAACCAAATAGCGTGGATGAAGTTTATACAATTGTGAATCTTTTTAATCTTCAATTACATGAATGAAATGAATATCTTTCTCACCAAAAATTAAATGAGCTGGGAAGAAAATAGTAGCACATGTAAAGTACAACCAGCAAGATTCAGAACTAAAAAACCAGCAAGATTCTAAATCAACACAAGCATGGCTCGTCTTTCGCTTCATTGACATTGGAGAAAAAGTTTGTCATTGCAACTCCACTGTAATCCTTTCACCTTGAATAAGATACAGAAACTAGCTGCGAGAATACTTTTTTCAAAGTCATCTGCGACAGTTCAGTTATACTGATTTAGAAGTTTACTATGTCAACAAGTGAATCAAAACAAATATGTTGAAGCTGATGAAGAAACAGTGTGATTCACTAACTCAGCAACAGAATGAGCGGCAAGAAAAACAAGATAGCTGTGATTTTCGTGCTTTGACGGGTTCTGCTCTCGGTGCTTCGGTCTTTTCAGGAGGTGGTTGAGGCACAGGTGGTTGCATCTGACCCTTCTCACTAGGATGATCCGCCAATCCACCATTAACAGATCCATTTCTGCTATCGGCTGTCAATCTGAAACAACAAAATTTTCAACAAGTGCGTATTTCAATTCATATGAATTAGGAGAAAAGTAAAATTGCTGCATAAATACAATGTGCTTCAATTTTTGCTAAGCAGCACATTGATATGCATAAATTTTTATGATAGAACCTGGAAGAAGCATGTACATTGGAAATGCAAAGGAACGGTAGCTCTTCACACTGCCGCCATCAGATATCTGAGAAGCGCTATCAGAATTACTAGTACGATGAACTGTTGGAGGTTTTTCCTTTTCAGCATGTTTCTCTGTGTTGACCTTAAGAACATCGTTCATGGCTTCAGCGTTTGCAGCTTCAGCATCGACTGTTTGCTGTAAACTAGGTTCTGCTTCGGCGTCTTTTAATGGACAAGTGCCAATATGGGGAGAAAGTGGAGGATATCCATCCAATTGGCTACAGTACAAGCTGCTCAGATCTCCAGATTTACCCACTTGAATACTGAACAATGATTCATTAGAGGCAACACTCCATTCCGTCACAGCAGTGGATTTTGTCCTAGCAAATACTGAAGAGGGTATCCTCTTTGGATCAGGGACGTTTGGTCCATATGGCATTTGAACAGGAGATCGATTCCCTTCGACAATGCCAATATTAACTAATCCAGGGGTACCCATAGCATCATATGAGAATGGTGTTGCTGTTGATTGTATACCTGAGGAACCCAGTCCAGATATCATACCCTGAACCTTCCCCAAATCCTTCAATTCTTGTTCACCAGAAATGCCCAGATTTGCATTTGATTGTGCATTTTCAATTGGAAATGGCACTTGTGAATTGTTTCTTGGTATCTCATCAAGCACTGTAATTGGCTTTCCGGGCTGACTTGTATTTATCTGGAAGAAATCGTCCTCGGATGAAGTGCCTGAAGAAGATGGAGTTGAGCATGATGACGTTTGCTCTGGGGTTTTAGGAACAACTCCCTTTTCTTGGTGAAGACTTGCATTGCCATTTTCGGCACAAGTTTTTTCATGTTCAGAAGCCATGCCCAGTGTCTGCAAGGAGTCATGTATTACAGACTGAACAATTTAATCTTTACCATATGATCATAAAACTAGAGAATAAACGAACCTGACAAGTATGTACATGGAACATAAGATAAAATAAAAAAATTTATAGAAAATCATCCACTATACACACACACACACCTATAAAATCTCAAGCAAATTCTTATGATTTCATCAGTCACACAGGAAAGAAGAAAAAAAACGAAAACCAACTATCATAGTTAATACCTTGCATAAAATTGAGATCACTGAGTTTCTGGTTTTTCTTTGGTCTATATAAGGGATTGATCCCACTTAGGATAATGAGCCGATGGCTGAGTTCCATAATTTTGCAGAAGTGAAGGAGTTCTTATCATTTAACAACACAATATCCTCTTTTCTCAGCTATATTACTTTCTTGTTACCATAAAAATCTTCAAACAATAGGACCCATGCTTATTTCTAACCAAATTTTGGAAATGCAATAAGATATCTACCTACCTTCGAGACCTTGGAAGCTCAGGGAGAAGGAGAAGAATTCTGTGATCAAGCCAAAGTTTTGCCTTTTAGGATTAACTAAGACAAACATGTAGCTAGTTTTTAATCTCAGAAGCAATGCAACTGTACCATTAAGTTGTTTCACACAGCAAAAAAGGGGAAAACTCAGTAAAAACAACCATGAGATTTACCTCAAACGGAGCAAAATCAATGCCGAGGGATGCAACTGTCCACTTCCTCCTCGTTCTAGCTCGAAATAAGCAGCAACAGTGGGTGCAAATGGAGAACCGGAAGATGTTTCGTCCGCTTCATCGTCTTCCTCCATTTCCGTCCTGTCAGAAACGGAAAACAGCATGATCGCCTATAATTGGAAATACAAGAAGACAACAACAGCCGTATGGAAG
>JBAMHZ010000065.1:1637433-1656053 GCA_037177395.1 Alpinia galanga
TCATAACGGATACATTCATGTGATTAATGAAAATTTGTAATTACCCCAAAACGACTAATGTTTCACTGTCGGTGAATAAAAGTAATTAATGATTTTTATTCAGCTAGTTAGGGGGTGAAACTCCTATAAAAGGAGTCTAGGTCTTGAGCAGAAAGAGTAATCACAATTCCATTCACCTATGTTTTCCCTTCTCTCTCTCTTTCTCTTTGTCGAGTATCTGTTCCCATTCGACAGAACTCCTGTGATAGCACTCAGGTGCTTCTCAATTAGCCACGACTAATAGTACTTGGTGGGATTGGCAGTCCACCGTTGTATCTTAAAAACTAGATGACCCAGGAAAACTTCAAAGTACCGCGGAGATAAAGTGAATTTGTTTTAAACACAGACTTTAGCTCTTCCATTTCTGGGCAATCAACACTCGACCTTGGCAACTTAGCCACTCGAGAACTTGACGTTACTGACTCAATCTCAATGACTCAACTATTCAACACTTAGCCTACGCGACTTGGTCACTCGACACTCGGGCTCAACGACTCAAGCACTTGACAATTTGACACTCAGACTTGATAGCTCATGAGTTTAGTTGAGCTTAATTTTCAAGATTAACAGCTTAAAATTATCACTCAAGTCATTTACCAGATAAGTTTGATTTAATTTTAAACTATATTTTCAATATCACCGGACACAGATTGTCTAATAATTTGATCTCAGCCATTGATGATTGATTAATAGACTGCCGCAAATGGTTGGAATCAAACCCGGATCGAACTGGATGGCCGAAAGAAGACTCACCACAGAAAAAATCAACCAGGAGAGCCAGCCAATAGGATTCGTGTAGCGTCAGCTGTTCTTTGCAAAGCCAATAATCTGACAAACCTTGGTGAGAAGAGATGCTGACAACGCTAACTGGCTGGCCATGCACCCTTCCATTCCCCACCACGTTCGTGGTTATTTCCTTCACATGCCCCATTCCTTAATCCTTTTCCTTCACTGTTCATGTCTCCTTCTCAATCCACACCCTTTCTATTTGCTCCACCACCTCAGCTGTCCTCTTGGGCATCATCTGCATGAGGAAACAGACAACTTTTATCATTAAAAAAAAAATCCACAGATCAAATCTTGTAGAGATAAACAAAACAAGAGGCAATGGAAGAAAGATGCTTCTTCCTGGAAAGCACCCTCGGCTGAAGGTACTGATGAAAGAATTAACCGATATAAAACATATTTAGTTTATTAAACTTTTAAAGATGAATATTGACAGAAAGACACGTTGATCACAAGTGTAACTAAGACTTGTAAAGTCTTTTATTACGTCAAAATTGTTTTAAAAAAAAGTTTACCAATTTAATAATGGAGTTAAATCAATATTTGAGAACTTAAAAGAGTAACAAAACTGGATAAAGACTGAATCTGAATTTTTTGGTCGAATGGACCGGTCTTAATGACTATGAACATAACATCATTTTCTATGAGTAATGTAGTTATTTTTTCTATTAATAATGTAGTGATTAAAAATAAAATGAGGAGAATTTTAATGACTCTGAAATTTTAAGGAGAATTTTGAAAAATGAGGCAAACCTAAGGAAGGGTATGAAAATTTTGCGTTAAGTTCATTTTGGCCCTTATGTTTTACGTCCGTATCTATTTAGCCTCCTACGTTTCTTCAGAACAGAGACATTCCATGGCATCCATATGAATTAATGAATACCTTGTCTGATCGAGCTTTTTCCAGCGTGCCAGCCTCGTCGTCGTAGCAGAAGCGGGAATGGGGAAAGCGGGCAAGTGGCTGAGGAGCCTCTTGATGGGGAAGACATCGTCGGACGAAAAGAAAGAGAAGGCCGAGCACTCCCCGCCGACGTCGCCGCAGCCGGTGGCGGCGGTTCCCAAGGAGAAGAAGCGGTGGAGCTTCCGGAGACCCACGCCCACCGGGAGCAGCATAAGTATGCCGGGCCACCGCCCGGCGGAGGCTGAGTCAGAGCAGAGAAGGCAAGCCATGGTGGTCGCGGTGGCCACGGCCGCCGCTGCGGAGGCTGCTGTTGCAGCGGCACAGGCGGCTGCCGCGGTGGTGAGACTCACCGCCGGTTCCAACCGGCAAAAGGCCGAGGAAGTCGCGGCCATCAAGATTCAATCTGCCTTCCGTGGATATCTGGTTCTGCTCTGTTCTTCCCTTTTTGCTATCTCATTCATGGGTCCAATTAAATAATTCAGTAACTATAGCCTATAAATTGCCTAATGGAATGAAACAATTAAGAACATGACATTAATGCATCATGATTTTGAATTTTTAACAACTAAATCAGTGAGGTTTTAAAAGATCTAACAAAGGATACTTTTGTAGGCAGATGGCATTAAAGCATACATATTACAACTCCATCAAATTAGAACAGTGTTTGTTCTAAGTATAGAGATCAAATGATGATAGGAATATGGTTTATGATCGAAAAACGCATTAGAAGCCACAACAAACATTATATCGATCTTCGCGTTAGAAGTAAAAAGGAGCCAAGTAGAGCAAAGTCATGGATCTGCAAAAAGATAAATCTAACAGTGAATCAAGTTCCAGTAAGGATTCGACGTACCTACTACTCTTGGGCAAAGCTCCTGATACCTTTCGTGAGCTCCCCCTCAGGGCGAGGGAGGTGCGGATCGAGCTGCTCTTCTGCTGGATCAGGCGGATCGAGCAGGCAAAGTTCAATCCGTTGAAGAGATTGAGGCAGAGCTTGATTTGTTGGAGGTCAATTGAATGAAAAATTATGTGTCGAAAATT
The DNA here is from genome assembly GCA_037177395.1 of Alpinia galanga. Classification (NCBI taxonomy): domain Eukaryota; kingdom Viridiplantae; phylum Streptophyta; class Magnoliopsida; order Zingiberales; family Zingiberaceae; genus Alpinia; species Alpinia galanga. The sequence goes on from JBAMHZ010000065.1 coordinate 1,640,201, forward strand.
TGTTTCCTCGCTGGATGTCGATTACGAGGTCTCCGACGGTGGTGCTGGCCAACCTACATGGAGTAATACACATTAGAGGTCGCCGATGTGCCCGTCCTCCGACAATCAAGTTCTAGAAAAAAGGTCCACTACTGACTTGATCGTCGAAGGGCCTTGCAGGATTCCACCGGCGCCCTCTAACGTGTTACTCTATGCAAGTGAACTAGCACCACCATAGGGGATCTCGTCATCGACTTGCTAGCAAGGAAACAGATTTTCAACTCATCAAAAAGAATGGAATGAAATGAAGGAGAAATATATTCCTTATCTTGCAGCAAACAAATAAATTGTCAACTTCCCTGGTTTTAAGTTATTTTCTGTGAAACAAACAGACAAACCTTACTAACAAAATTTCTTCAAGATGATAGGAAATATAGATGACCTTAGGTGAAAAGGAATCTTAAAATCTTACGTAAAAGGGTTGCAAACATAGATGATCTTAGGTGAAAATTAATCTGGTAGGAGAGAATTGTTCAAGGGATCTTGATATAATCTTACTTTTTTTCTTTAGGCAAGGAAAGCTCTATGTGCATTGAGAGGCTTGGTGAAGCTGCAAGCTCTAGTGAGAGGCCACTTGATCCGAAAGCAAGCTGCTGCTGCTCTTCGATGCATGCAGGCTCTTGTCACAGCCCAAGAGCGAGCTCGACTGCAAAGGATCCAAATGGCAGAGGATTCTCCGATCATCCAGCAGCGTAAATCCATCCACAGGAGATCACCACAGCATCCGAGATTGCGATATTCACACGCAAGTCCAATTCATGTTCTAGTATCAGATGAAGGCATTGAAAAGTTGCAGTACAGCTTCATGGACAGAAATGCAGAGGAGGACATCAAGATTGTGGAGATGGATCTTGGGGTGTCAAGAGGCAGCACAAAGAGTAGAAACAGCTACTCAGTCACACAGAGCGAAACAAAACAGAATGAACTCTCAGGATACTATGCCCATGCCAGTACACCTTCGAGGGTCGATCAATACCCAGAGTTCTCACCTTGCACTAGGGCTTATAGTGAACACTTTGAGGACTTTGCATTTGCGAAGGCACAGAGTAGTAGTCCACATTACTTGTCTTCTATTTCAGTACCTGATGCAAATACACATCCTTATGACTACCCCTTCTTTCCTAACTATATGGCCAACACTGAATCTTCAAGAGCAAAGGTAAGATCTCAGAGTGCACCGCGACAGCGAACAGATACTATTGAGCGGCAAATGAGCAGGCGGAGACCATCGGTGGAAGGAAGGAACATTCCTAGAAGTATGAAGATGCAACGATCGTCCTCCCATGTCGGCATGATGGCCAGCGGGTATCTGTATCCTTGGTCTGTCAAGTTGGATAAGTCCAACATGTCACTTAAAGACAGTGAATGTGGTTCAACAAGCACAGTGCTTACCAACACCAACTACTGCAGATCACTGGTGGGATTTGAGGTACAAATTCCTAAAATAGGCAAACAATCTCTTTGTAGTAAATTATGTGTCTAATATGCCAAAATGTTGTGCTTTCAGGTTAACAGAAACAAGCATGACTAGCTATTTCTAACAGGAGTATGCAGTAAATGGAGCTGGAAGCCATGAGAATCTGGTCTCTGACTTTCAATGTAGTAGATTGACATGTTCACGAAGAAGCTATTGAGTGGCACAATTGCCATTGTCCGTGAAGTGTAAATGTGAGTTCGTATGATCTATCTTGTTCATGCTATTTCTGCTTAAAGTGGACTTTGAATGTGTTGTAATCATGATTTGGTAAGGGAAAACAAGTACAATTTCATCCCTATTTGAATCAATGTGTTGTCATCAAGACGTTGAATACAATATGAGAAAAAAAATTCTAACCATAGATTATCTCAAAAGGCTTCACATGTCAAATGTGGAATGAAAAGAAAGAAATTGTCTTAAAACACTCATCATTCTACTTTTCAGAGTTAATTAAGAAAGCAGTGACTAAATTTAAGTGACTAAGTAACTTGAAGAGGGAGAAGAAAAACTAAAAATTATTTTGAGGAGAAAACAGGGAACAAAAGAAAATAAAACTTTACAGTAAACAGTGAACAATAAAGGACCCAAACAAGACACTTTAGATCTCAGTTTGCATAACATGCCATGAAATCTATATCTCTTACTTTGTTTCACCTGCAGACTTTTCACGTTACTATATAAAATCTTAATATATTATGTAGGTTTCAGGTGTTGATTGATAAGCAAAATGAATTTTGTAAGAGAAGTTGTATAGGCATTGTATGACCGAAGAAATCTTATATATCCTTAAAATAGTTTGAGTTGAAACTCTGAAGAATTTGCCATCCAATGCCCCAAACTAAGATACTCTAGGACATGTAATATTATCCATGCACTTCATCATCATTATAAAATCATGAGTCCCTCTATTAAGTCCCATGCAAAGACTACATCACTAATAATTTTCAAATCAATTGAAGCACTTATGAATTCATTTTACTGACCTTCAAGGAATCTAGAAACTGTGTATTACCAAAATATGAAAGAACTTAAAGAAATTAGGGGACGGCATATCAGTCAATCATTTTTCTTCATCAATGAAATTAAGCAAAAAAGATACTAGACTGAACATTTGTGACTCGTTCCAGTTCTAGTCTTAGCAAATCAAGTAGACACAGTAGGACATGGCAAGAACAAGCTCGGTTGAAAACACAGTTACTTATCAAAACCCCAGAACGACAACATAGGACTAATAAGAAACGAAATCGATCTGCTGTCGAATAACCTAAATAGTGATTTCCTACAGCATAAAATCTATAACAACATACAATGCACTATTGAAAATGCCAAGCACAAATGATTCGGAAAACACAGAAACAAATAATTTGCTTATAAAAAACGCTACAACGATTATAGATTCCAGTCCTTATGATAAACAAATCGATTTGCCACCAGAAAACCTAAATAGCTGATTCAAAATCAAAACATAGCAACAGCATACTATGCACTGTAGAATGTCAATCATATAACAATTAAAGACACAGAGTAGTGAATAATCTACTTCTCAAAACCGTAGAACGACGACAGTTCCAAAAGTTTTCATGAGAAAAGCAAACGATCTACTTCCAGATAACATAAATAGAGATTACCTTTGGGGATCTTCTCGATTCGGGAGATAAGGGCAAACGCATCAGATCTATTGAGCGAAGATTAGAGAACGGCGGAGTTTTTCTGGCGAAGCAGAGAAGGAAGGTAGAACATGAAGCGGGAAATGGAAAGGAGAACTTGTAACGGATCGGACCGGCTCATGGGCTTACTTTATTGGGCATCCCAATGATTTACATAGGGCCATTTTATCAAATTACACCTTATATATTCACCAAATTAAGCTTCAGCTATAATTTTTTTTAATTTGCCCCTAACTTTATCTCCTTTTCAAAATATCTTCCAATTCTTAAAAGAGTTAAAATAGATTTTCCAAAATTTTCATCATCAAACAGTAAAATGCAAAATAATATTAATAGGAATTTTTAAATTATAAAAGATATTTAAATAGGACTACGTCAGAGAATCATAGATAAAAATGTAAATAAAAAGATAGATAAAATAAGAAATAAAAATATTAGAAAATTTAAATTAAGAGAACATAAAATGTGAGAGATACTAAAAAATCTTGATTAGCTACAATAAAAATAGAATAAAATTCATTTATACATAGAAGAAGATATAATAAAGAAGTGAATCCAATAAAATATGAGAATTCATATAGCCAATTCTATTAAATGGAATAAAGACATATTTGTTATGATTATTATAAAAGATATTTCAAGGATTTTAAAATTCTTTATGCCATAAAATGGATATACAACACCACATTCAAATTATCTTATTGTTAAAAAAAGTATCATTAATTAATGATAACAATAAGTTAAGGTGCCCATACCGCTTGCGTTAGGGGTGTTTAATAAAACAAAGTAAAATGGGCACTCTCTAAAAATAAAATAAAAAAAGGTTAAATACTTTAGCCAATAGCTCTAAAGCTCCTCATTATTAGTGCATGAAAGGGGTCTTATCTTATCAGCCTTTTAGATTAGTGATAAATAGAGGATCACTATGGGCTAAATTTAGTAGGTTTAGTTGTACCTTCTCACTATCTTAGCATATCTTAGATAATGTCCTTTCCTTTTTTGGACACTTGATGATGGTGATGGGCCATCAAATTGCAAGCAATTAACAAATTTATGATGTCATGTTTGTGTGCTAGTCTTATAGAGAAAATATTTGAAGTTTGAATAGCTTACAATTTCATCCATAATCTATGATTATTTTTTAGTTTTTTTTTTCTTTTGACACATTTGATGATGATGGGAAAAAGATTTTTTTTTTCTTTTGACACATTTGTTGATGATAATGGGACATTAAATCGTAAATGAGTTTCTAATTTTGATGTCACTTAGTGTGCATATGTGCTTGTGCATGTAATTGAGCTTCATTGATTTTGAGTATAGCAATTTGCATAACTTTGATAACTTATGGACAAAATATTATAATTTTGTTCGATTCAATTTGATCAAATAATCTTGACCTTAGCTTTTTTTTTTGGGGGAATACTTTTTTACACTTTTGACAAGGATCCTACTCATGGTCGCTAAGTTAACGATCAAATTAATACCTAAATAGAATTTGCTACAGGGAACTCCTCCTTACTACACGATAATTAATTATAAAAATTATTAAAATACTTTAACAAATGTGATAAAACATGACAACATTCAAAGATTTTATCCTAACACAATGATCCTTTGCATGAGAGATCAGGAGCCCAAAGAGATATTTTACATCTATTAAAAATTAATTTCAAAATCTCATATAATAAACATCTACATAGTTACCAACTATCAACTCGTAAAGACCAAAATACCTTAACACATGACTTTAAGGCCAAAATACCTTAACACATGACTTTAGTGAAGCAGGGACTTCAAGCAACTTCATTCGAATGGATAGCCAATAGAACAACGAGATAACATCTCCACAATTTGAAAGCACCCAGGGCTCTATACATGCAAATTCCTTCTCTCTCTCTTTGTTTTTTTGTGTCTCATCAGATATCTGAGTCTTCAGCTCAATCAATCCTAAAAATAATTGACCCTGCCCTATGGATCTCTGATGGGGTGTTAAGTAACCTCTAAGCAAGATATGCTCTATTGACCATCAAAATAAATCAGAAAGCATTTGCGTTGACAACCTCAGTAGTCGTAGCGTCCTTGATTTATCACTCTATTTGCAAAAACAAATCCTACAAATATACCATGATTCGAGATAGAACTGTGAGTATCTGAAAGCTGAGTTGAATGACTTACCGTTGCACCATAACTCTAGGGTTACAAATTCCTTCCATGCCATAATTAAAAGAAGTCAGAAACAAAAAACAAAATTAAGAACAAATAATGAAACTTGCGCATGAGCTACAGTGCGCTTTGATCATTAGCACCTGTAAATTAATGCTAGCTCTTAACTTTTGATCCGATATTATTATCTTCAAAAGAAAAACACATAAAACATATCTAATCTTTTCATAAACTGATTTATTTTCCCCTGAAACTGAACTGGCTTTGGAGAGACAACATTCCAAGTGGTGGAGGGAAGCAAATCGTTTCTGAAACTTAATTAGTCAACTATCTTATTACTTTATTCCTTATAAGATTTGTTTCTGGATTCGAGGCAGAGAGCACTTTCTACCTCTATTCCCCCTCTCTAAATATCATACCTTCTTGTCTTCTAACCACTCCACATCTGCATTTCAATCATCACACTCTTTTAGCACCATAATCCATTTGAGGGAAGATTGTGATATTGCCAAGTTCATTCCTTCAAGTTCGATACTGGAAACATTGGAGTATATTAGCAAGTAAACAGCCTGTATCTTTGTTCTGAATCTGAATTTTCTTTTCTCTTCTTCTCTAAAGAATCCAAGAAAGTTGTTGCCCAGTGGAAGTGGTTTCTTTCTCTTTGAACCCTGTTCATTTAAGTTAGATACCAGAAACATGGGAGTGAATTAGCAAGGAAGTAAACAGCCTGTATCTTTGTTCTGAACCAGAATTTTCTTTTCAACAGGAGTGGTTTCTTTGTCTTTGATCCTGTTCGACCTTCAAGAAAGCAAGTTTTTGTACTTTTTTTTTTGTTCCTTCGAGGTTAAGCTATTTGCAACAAATTGCTCAGCTGCATGAGGGCATTTTGCAGCAATGCGAGATAGGAGTTCAAAAAATGCAAGGTTTTTGTTAGCAACTTGTTTTCTGACTAAACTCTTGAAAAAAAAAATTTTGGCCTCCATTCTTTAATTCGTTTATCTGGTTGCAGCTCTCATGAGTCAAGTCCCTAAAGAGAAGATGGCTCAGCAAGAAAGGTACTGCTCAAGAGTTCAATTCAGATAGTGTTGGTATGCGTAAAATGCCTTCCTCATGTCACCCTCTCACTTCTGTCACACTGTACCCGTTCTTTGTTTCTGCAGAAGAAAATGTCTTGCGAGAGTCCCCTTTTTTCTTCTCTAATGTCACCTGCTCTCTTCTCTGCTCACAGCCAACTACTACATCCTGAAAAAGAAAACGATAATGTTATAAAAAAAACCAAAACATCAAATGCAAAGCACATAAATCATTGCAGAACAAAATGTTGTCTTCATTTGAATTATGTGTTCTTTCTAGGAGATGATGAGAAAAGGACAGGCAGAAATACAAAGACTGAAACAGGTCAAGAGCGCCACAACATCAAAGCAATCACCTTCAGCTCTTTCAAATCCCTTTCACAGGTTCCTTCAAAAATGTCTTCCTCTTGTGTGTCCTCAGGAAGATTACCTGAGGATCTAGATCAAATTCAACAAAGAATGATTGATCTTGATGTGGCTGAAGTCATTGAGACACTGCATTACAGGTAGGCTTGTGAGAAACAATTATAATTAGAATGGGTCCTTGATCATGTACACAAATTGAGCTGTAGGTTAATTCATGTTCTTCCATGTATCAACTGCTACTACTTCTGTGGAATAGGATCTTTGTTGCGACATGGAATGTAGGTGGCAAAAGTCCACCAAGCAATTTGAACCTTGATGATTGGCTCCACGGTTCACCTGAAGCAGATGTATATGTCCTGGGGTATAAAAATATCATCCTTGTGAAAGTACGAGGACATCAAGAACATATCAACTTTTTTTTTTGCTTTCGTGTCAGGTTTCAGGAAATTGTACCTCTAAATGCTGGAAATGTGTTAAGAGGAGAAGATAATGCTCCTGCAAAGAAATGGATTGCTCTTATCCGAAGAGCACTCAACAGTCTTCCAGGCAATAATAGCAGCAGTAGCAGCTGCCCTAAACAGATGGATGATGAAGATTTTGGAGGCAAGACAAGTACGCAAAAGAATTTGCTCCATTGTCATTCCTTTCAGACCTTGAGCCATAGCCTAAGGTATGAGGGAGATGCCTTGGTTTCACTGCCGAGGCTTGACTGTCGGCATAGTGTCTGTGACAACAGAATGAGTGATTGCAATGCTAATTGTAGATCCTCTAATAATGAGAATGCGAATGGAGATCATTCACAAAAGCCAACATGCTGCTCAACAATGTCCTATGGCTATGAAGCTTCTTCATCCACAGGTGACATAGATAGACCAGGACACTCAAGGTAATTATGAAAAATTGAGATTCCCTCTATAGTTTAATTGAATTCCCAATTTGGCTCCTACACTAACGTTATCAATTTAATTAAGATTCTAGACTCAATTTAGAAATACTCTAAAACTGCTAAATTATTTAACAATATTTATATTCTTGAGCATTCTCATGCAAAAAGTTCATAAATATGTTTATATTGGTTTTTGGGGAAAAAACCAAATCCAAAATCTAATTCATAATTAAAAACAAGAAAGATGAACTAAGAAGCTACTATAACTCGTAAGCTAAAATGATGTTATCCTAAAACATTATATGCTAACCTTTTTTTCATTTGAAAGTAAACTACAGGCCCTCAATTTAGACAAGATAGCTATAATTCCAGCATTTGCTAATGAAATAATTTGGTCTCGGAAAATTTAGGTAGAAGACAATTTCAAATGATAATGCTGTTTGTTTCCGCAGAAGCCTGGCTGTAGTTAAATTCTCATTACACCAAATTAGCCAGCTAGTAGCTATAAGCTTTTCTAGTTATATTCTGCACTTTAAAACAAAAAACAAAAAAAACTATTTTAAAGAACGTACTATTTGTTCAACTTCTGTTCCTATTCCAGATACTTTGTAACTAGCTACAAGTTTTTCTAGTTATATTCTGCACTTTCAAATAAAAAAAGGAATGAATTTTAACGAGCATTTTAAAAAACATACTTTTTCCATATTCTGTTCCTATTCCAGATACATTTTAGTGGCAAGCAAGCAAATGGTGGGCATATTTCTCACCATTTGGGTGAGAGGGGACATAAAAGACATTATCAGGAACTTGAAAGTCTCTTGTGTTGGTAGAGGATTATTGGGTTACCTTGGGAACAAGGTAAGACTAATTGATTTACTGTTCACATTTCGTTCATCGATTTCTACTCCAAATCTAGTTGTTTTACAATTGTACCATGCTCTGTGTCAACCAATACCTTACCTGCACAATTAGTCAATCATATTGCAAACCACATCACCGGAAACAACTTCAACTTGCTTCTTTCCAGGGTTCCATATCCATGAGTATGTCATTGCACCAAACAAGTTTCTGCTTCATCTGCAGCCACTTGGCGTCTGGGGAAAAGGTGGGAGATAAGTTGAGGCGGAACTTTGATGTGATGGAGACCTTGAGGAAGACCAAGTTTTCCCAATTTCTTGGGTTTTGGGATCAGACTACACCTGAGAGGATTCTGGAGCATGAGTGAGTGATCCCTGTATCATTTAGAAAAGTTTAGAAGAAAATCATATGCTCATTGGTACATCATAAGAAGTTTACTCACAAATTTTCTGTCTTATCCTTCTAAATAGTCAAATAATTTGGCTAGGAGACTTGAATTACCGCCTTGCACTCTCATATCTTGCTGCCAAGGGTCTTGTTGAGAGGAGGAACTGGAAGGCATTGCTGGAGAAGGATCAGGTAGTTGCTTAGTTATTGTTTGCAGTTGCAATCTGACTGACAATTTCTTTCTTGTTTGGAAATTTGAATCCTTTTCTTCTCATCCTTCTCTGAACCAGCTTCAGATTGAGCAACAATCTGGTTGTGTCTTCCAAGGGTGGAATGAAGGAAGAATCTACTTCCCTCCCACCTACAAATACTGCAATAACTCAGATCAGTACATCGGCAACAACTCAAACCTTAAAGAGAAGCATCGAACACCTGCATGGTTTACTTGCAACTAAGTAATTCCTGTTACTTCATTGAACATGTCATGTACATTATTTTTTTCTCCATTACTAGGTGTGACAGGATCTTGTGGTATGGAAGAGGCCTCAAACAACACTTGTATATGTGCGGCAAATCCCATTTCTCTGATCATAGATCAGTTTTTAGCCTTTTTACAGCAGATGTTGAGTCAATGAGTCACAGAAGATTACAGAGCAAGAGTGGCTCCAGATCCCAAGCGATCACAAAAAACTTGGCTTCCTTTAAAAATTGTGATCATTCATAAGTTTGAATTCATTGGCAGGAGATGACCCAAACCATAAGGAGAAGCATCAAACACCTACATCGTTTTACATACAACTTCTAAATTAGGGTCATTTCACCAAACATGTGGAACTCAGTTCTTTTTTCCCATCCATATGCCATATAAGGTAGAAATTTCCTTTTATATTGCAAGCACTTTTGCAAAGTTCTGATCACTGTTACAATTACATATATCATTAATCATGAGAGATTGTTAGAACTATATATTTCCGGTGTGACTATCTTGACATTCTAATGTTTGTTGAAAAAATGTGTTTTTTGTAAGTGAATAAAGTATTTTTGCCCAACTATTTCTCTAAAAGTCACAACAAAATTGAATATTCCACTAAAACACATTGGTGCTATGAAAACAATTAGTTCCTCTTTTGTCATCCCTTCTACTTCTCATCATGTTTGCCTTTGTTACTCTTTATACATCCTTTAATTTCTAGGAAATACTCAAATTTGACATGTTCAACCATAATTTATACTGAGCTCAAAATTTAACTAGGCAAACTGTTCGTGCATCCAGACGATTCAGGTAGGACAGCTGCCAAATAGAGAGATTTGGGCAATTAGGAAAGGTTGGCAGTTAATCTGGGCAGTTCTGGTGGGTCAGGAAAGCTGCCTGGGTCAGCCATTCAAGTGCTCAAGCTGTTGGGCAGCCAAGAGGGCAGGTGGTTCGGACAGTCAAAGTGAACGGCCCAGGCAAGCCACCAAAGAAGCTATCCTTACACTAACAAAGCAAGTTATTACATATTTATTTCCTTTCTAGCGTTATCTAAAACAATTGAGAGCAAAATTTCCTGTTAATGGTGAAAAGAGAACCACATGACATTGTTCTCAACAAAGAGAAATTATGAGAAACTACACAAATAAGCGGTATTTTCCTTGATACAGTAATCTTTCTTACAAAATTCTATAAAGCTTTAACAGAAGCAAGTAAAAAAGTCACTTGTTGTTTGAATTAGCAATGATCCAAGAACACAATGAAGAGGCAACAGCAAAAGTCACTTGTTCCATTGGCAATCTAAGATTTTAACTAACAATAACAAAAAGGTTTAAAGAAAAACTACTGTTTGATAGGATAAAGGTTAACATAACTTACCATGGGGGATGCATGTGATGGAGACTTGAGCAGGGGGTTAACACTCACCACAATCCACCAATCCATCCCATATGAAGCACTGTCCACCTTGGAGATATTTGGATCATCAAAAGTTCAAAAGAAGGCACAGGACATCAAGCAGTCCTTTGAATCCAGATATTGCACTAAAGCACTAGTCAAGGACCTAACCACAAGCTTAAACACCTAAATGATTAATATAGAGAAAGAATGATGAAAGCCTAGTTTTGATGTCATAAGTACTGGCAATTGTAACCAAATATAAACAATAATGACTAAATTAATAGTGAAAAGGCAGTCCAAGCAAGCTGGACAGTTTGGGCAATCAAGTTGGTTGTTATGGGGCGTTTAGTTCATAAGAATAACTATTTTATTTCATATCAATTCTCATGGTATGTATCCAATGTTTGATTAAAAAAATAAACTAAAAAAAATATCAATCCTTATGGGGTGATGTTCCCTCATTATCCTTCATAGTTATCCCTTACACAGTTACAGTGAATGCATATCCCTACTCTATTTCCTTCTCCAGGCAAGCAAAAGGCAGGCTGAATGAGTGACAGATGAGCAGGAGGGTTCAAGCAAGCTGGGTAGGTCTTTCCATAATTGTCGGCCAATTGATATAGGCCTGCATTTACTTGAGCAACTTATAGAAAATAAAACAGTGCACTATGCAAAGATGTTGATCTTGTATTGGTGATTTTGAAGGATGGATATCCTTGTGCAAATTGGGTACTTTGGACAAGCAAATGATTGGAGCAAGCCAAGCCAAGAAACTAATATTACACAGATCAAGCATGTTGGTTATTAGTTATTACATAATTGTTCTTATTGTTGCTTCAGCTAAAACAAGTGAGATTCAAATAACTGTGAAAAAAAAACAAGAAAACAATTGTCTCAACAGAGCTAAATTATCAAAACCTGCCAAAAGGGTATGTGCCATGCTAGAGTAGTTCCGTAAATCTTTAACAGAAAAGAACATCTAAGTAAAAATTCATTGCTTGATAGAGAAGGTTGGCATATTACTTATTAGTGTCTGAGTTTCACCCAACTTGCCACTTAACAATCTTCAAGCATACCTCAGCTAGACCTCTTACCTGCTGAATCCTAGTTTTCTTATCATATACCATTGCAAAGCATTTTTAAAGTAGAAGTTGAGTCAATTTCTCAAGTGGTCATACACTACTTGGTTCTCTTCTGAATATTAGAATGATTCAATTGGTTCAATTATACTGGTTTATAGAAGGCCTACATCATAAGACAAACAATAATATGGTATGATAATAGCCTCCATTAACATGAAGGCATGATATCACTGGGCAGTTTCAGAGAAGCCTACAATCATGCTACCAACTGATGCATACCATCACACTAATGTGTGTCTCACGTATGATGGTTCAATTAACTACCACTGTCACAACTCTAAGTTACAATGCAACCAAAGAAATGCACCTCACCAGTAGTCTCCACAAGAGCAAACCCCATCTTTGAAATGGTGGAACCTAGTCCTGTCTCTCAACACAATCTCTCTCTCAAACACCTTTGAAGCCAACTTCATGAAAGAGTGGCAGTCTTCACAAACCCTAAGATTCTTTGCTATACGAATACAAGAGCCTCTTGTAGAGTTGATGAGCCCAAGAGAAAGAGCCAATTTCTCACTATGCAAGAGAACAGATTCCCTTTTCTCCTCCTCTTCCAAATCAGCTAAGACGACCTTTGTGTCAGGAGAATAACCCACAAGTTCTAATTCCTTCACAACTTCATCCAACATTCCATAAATCTCACTCGAGCTTGGATGAGACTTATCTCCCATCATAAACTCATGAACATGACCATTAAGTTCGATCCAACTAAATCCTGCTTCCTTCAGTACCCCTTTATTCTTCATCAACTTCCTCACCTCCCTAACATCGTCCCACCGGCTAGCTTTAGCATATATGTTAGACAGGAGCACATACGCGCCATCATGATCTGGGTCAAGATCTAGTAGCTTCTTTGCCACAAGCTCTCCAAGCTCAATGTCACCATGGATCTTGCAAGCTCCTAAAAGAGACCCCCAAACCACCACATTTGGGGCAAATGGCATTGACTCTATCAACTCAAGTGCTTCTCGAAGAAGTCTGGCGCGTCCAAGTAGATCCACCATGCAGCTATAGTGTTCGTGCTTTGGTTTGATGTTGTACAGCTCAACCATGGATTGAAATATCCTGCGACCCTCTTCAACTAAGCCTGTGTGACTACAAGCATACAACAAGCTGATAAATGTAACTCCATTAGGCATGATCCCCTCTGCTACCATTTGATTAAAGAGAGCAATTGCAGACCTTCCATTTCCATGCAATGCAAATCCAGTGATCATGCTTGTCCACGTAATCACATTCTTACCAGTTATCTCATTAAAAACTCTGCATGCATCGGCCAAGCTTCCACACTTGGAATACATGTCAATCAGAGCATTCCTTATTGACAAAACATGATCAAACCCATTCCTGTTCACAAAGATATGAACCTGTTTGGCTTGATCTAAAGCACCCAAATTAGCACAAGCAGAGATGACGCTCAACATGGTAATTTCATCAGGCTTCACACCCAAGAGTTGCATCTCGTTAAACAATTTGAGAGCTGCATTTGGTTGGTCACTCTCAGCATACCCTGATATCATTGCAGTCCAACACACAAGGTCCTTATCGGCCATCTGGTCGAAGATATTTCGTGCAGTTTCAATCTGGCCAAGCTTGGCATATGCAAAGAACATTGCAGTCGATGCTACTTGATTTTTAGGCAGCATCTCATCGTACAATCTCTGGGCAGTGTCAATTAATCCACAATTTGCATACATGCTGATAAGTGTGCTATGAAGGTAAGCGTCAAAGGAGATGTTAGATTCTAGGATAAATGAGTGCACTGCCTCACCCAACGCCAAATTTTTAGCCCGTCCACATGCTGACAGAATGGTAGCAAGGATCACCGTATCAGGAACTACGCCAGAGCTTCTCATTTCATCAAAAAGCAGCAGAGCTTCATTGTAGCAACCACTCTGACAATAGCTGCCGGTTGGTTTCAGAAGAAGAAGAGGGAATTCAGTTATTAAATCATCTACTGGAAACAAGATATACATAAAATTTAGACCTTAATTCTAAACCAGAGAAATGGAGGAAACCTAGAAAAGCCTATTTGGAGTGAATGCGTGACTTTAACAGGAGGTTATCAGAATTATATCAAAAGAATTCTTTTACAAATTAGCAGTTGCTTCCAAGGACATTTGGTGTGAAAATAAAGAAAGAGCCTACTTACCCATCAAGCATGACGCTCCATGCAACAAGGTCCCGATGAGTCATTCGGTCGAACACCCCGCGGGCATCCGCGGTCTGCCCCAGCGCCGCGTACGCACCCACCACCGCTGTCTGGACGAAGGCGTCTGCGTCGAACCCCATCTTGGCGGCGAGCCCATGGACCTCACGGACCACCGCGGTCGTCGTACCTCGACACTTCGCCGCCGCTCGAAGAACCGCAGGCAAGCTGAAGCGATCGATTCCGATGCCAGCCCGGCGGAGGCGTCCATAGGCGTTGAGGGTCCACCGGGGGTGGGCGGCGCGGGAGAGGGTGCAGAGCGAGCGGTTGACTAGTGGGAAACTGGAAGTGTGGTAGTGGATTAGTACGGATAGGACGTAGTCGAGCGAGGACGGGCAGGGGGAGGAGTAGGAGGCGTCGAGGAGTCTGGAGACGAACGAGACCGGAAGGCGGAGGCCAGAACGGAGGATTTTAGCGTGGATTTGCTTCAAGTGGGGGAGAGCGGTAGCGGTGAGGACAGTGTGGTGCAGTGGCGGTGGCAGCCGGAGAGCGGCGGCGAGTGGCTGCGTAGCACTCTCCATATCCACCAAGCAGAGGAAAAGCAAAGCATTCGAATTTAAAGGGCTTTTGGTCCTTTCACCAGGCCTACGAATAAAATCCAGCCCACCAATTAAAACACATCAGCTTATTTACGAATAGCATTGCACCACGTGTAGATAGTCCACGTGGACAATTCTAGTTGTAGGTTTTATGAAGCGTAGACCTCACGCAGTCTTACCAGCGAAGTGAGGTCATAAGATACGGGCGAAAATCTAAAGGAAGTCATTCCGACGCCTTTTTAAAAAAAAAAACAAAAAACAAAAAACAAAAACAAAACAAAGCGCCTCCTTGTATTCTTGCATTATTTATTGAACCAAATAATCAAATTTTTCATAATATTCAAAATTTATATATATATTTCATATTTATTAAAATATATAATTATTTTTTATTATGTCCATTTTTCATCAAATGTACTAATCGATTCCTGAACTACCAAGAGTCAACTAGTCATAATTTATCGATCCACTATTGAATTTTTTTGTACTATGATTATTTGATAGGATCATTACATAGCTCTCAAAATATTCTAAAATCGTATCAATTTTAAAAACTCAATTCTCTATTTAGGTTATGAAATTAATATCTAAGGATATAGTTACCCTAATGATGA
This sequence comes from Alpinia galanga, assembly GCA_037177395.1. Lineage (NCBI taxonomy): Eukaryota > Viridiplantae > Streptophyta > Magnoliopsida > Zingiberales > Zingiberaceae > Alpinia > Alpinia galanga. The sequence continues at coordinate 1,655,488 of JBAMHZ010000065.1, forward strand.
CGTAAGAAATACAATGAAAATTTTTTAAAGTGTTTTTGATGTGTCTAATGTTATTAGAAAATTTTAATCAAAATTCATTGATAATATTAAAATTTTCAAAATCACTTTAAATCAAGATCATTATACTCTTGAGAGCCTCTCGAGTATAATTATCTATTCAAACTTAGATTCTACAGTCTATATTAAGAGACGTGAATTTTTAAAATTTTTATGACCATAAGACAATTTGACATAGTTCATTAAAGGATCTAGATCTTGTTGGAATTATTGAGAGTACAATTAAAGTCTCACATTAATAAAATATGAAAAAGATCATTAGCTTTTAAGATGAAAAGATATCTCCATTGACATGAGACTTTTTGGGTAAAGTCCAAAAATAAAATCATGAGAGCTTAGGTTCAAAGTGGATAATATCATACAATTATGAAGATATATGTGAATCTTATTTGCATCAACAGATTTATTATATATACTGACCAATATCATCAAAGGGTTTCTAGGACTTCCTTGATTTAGACCATGTCAAAATTTTAAAATTTTAAAGAATCATTTTAAAGTAAAATCAT
>JBAMHZ010000065.1:1656153-1670935 GCA_037177395.1 Alpinia galanga
GGCCCACCGATCCCCAATAATAGTGTACACAATAGGAATGTCAGGTGATACATGAATAACTACACTGTAAAGAGAGTTATACAGTATTTATAATAAATTATTTAAATGCTCACATAACCAATATCTGTGGTAATCAAATATGAAATTTCACATTATTTATGGATGTTTGGACGGTCAGAGGTTTACATTAGGACGTATCTTAGGAATAACTATTATTTGGAAAAGTGTCAAACAGACACTGATAGTCACCTCAATAATAAAGGATGAATTAGTAAACTGCTACAGAACATTCAATTATAAAATATGTTACAGAATTTATCATACGATTAAAGATCATTTCTAGCTTTGATAACTATTTGAGATGAATTATGATAATAAAGTTATGGAATTGTAAGCTAAAAACAACTATGGTAAGTCGACTTCATTGCGCATCGACATAAGATGTTAGACGATTAAAGGAAAGAGTTTAGAGTAGTCAAGTATTAATAGAGCATATTCGAACATACTTGATATTCATTATTAACATGGGCTAAAAATGAGAGTTGTTCACATGGATGAAGTACTCATACAATAGGTGTATGTATTATTTTATTATTCAGGATGCTCTATAATTTAGAATCTTACGGAAGATTTACTTTTTTTTATTTGTTTGAGTTTCATATCATTGATGATGCAAATCAATAATCATTCTCTTGTACTTACATTATCATTTTATTTATGTCATCGTATTTATATTTTATGTTTTATTTGTTGTAGTAAATTTTAATAGGATTAGATGCTTTTATAAATCATGTTTCATGTTGTATCTGTTCGATTATTTATATACATATTTAGTTTTGTGATTTTCACTATTAATGCTGACTAAATCAATACACGAGTTCTGCTGGGATTTACATCAAAGATTTGCCAATACTTGCAATGCGAAGCCAAGTTTGTTTAATTATTTTCTTTTTCACTTTTATTTCTCCTAATCCATGTATGAGCCTACGAAGCCAAAATGCGCAGCGACGCAAGAGCTGTGACGACTGGCGGAATACAAAACCAGTGATGAAAAAACAAAAATCTATTGGAATTCAATTGTGATATGATCGGATCGTTGCTGTTGGATTCCGATTGAATTATAGTTAGAATATGATTGAATAACAATGATAACGAGCAATAATTGATAGTAAAAAATTACCATGCAATCTTTGTTACTTTACAATCGTGTACGATGAGTATCTATATATATATATAGAGAGAGAGAGAATGATCTTCTATATAACTCTTATGTGAGTACCCATGAGCACCATCATCATCCACCATCCGATCGAGTGAATACTATAGCCTAATCCTTAAACCTAAAGGGATTGAATGGTAGATGATGATGGTACTTATGGGTGATCACATAAGAGTTGTATATATATATATATACTGTACATTCTTATTTACTGCGTAATCTCATAGATTGGACGATGAAGAAAATATCACATGGTTGCATACTGATGGGTTATGCAGAATATCAGCTCTCTTTATATATAGAGAGCATCGATACTTTGCGTAACTCCTTTGTGTGTACATGTCGACCTTCATCCGTCGTAGTTCATCATCGATTTCGTTGCCGTTAATTGTGAATGAATACTGTAGTTAATGTTTGAATCCTAGTCAACGTCACCGTCATTCGTTCGCGATTGAAATCTAATTCAATGACAATCAAAATTCGACTAAATTATAGTTTGTCCGGTTGAAATTTAACGGTGGTCTGGTCAGACTCTGAATTTGGTCGGACTGCAATCGGATTGCGAGGGGCGATGTTGATGACTATCAGGCGAAGTTACAAAATTATTTAATAATTTGAAAAATAAATAAATAAAAATATATAATTTTTAGAAGATGAAATAAAAGATTTTAATAGTATAATAATTAGCAAATTTAATTTTAATTTCTTTATATTTTAAGTGAATAAATCGATTTAAATAAATTTTCTTTTTCTTTATAATTATAAATTTTAATATATATATATATATATATATATGATCTCTTATATAACTCTTATGTGAGTACTCATGAACACTATCATTATTTACTATCCGATTGAATAAACATTATAGTCCAATGTCTAAATTCTAAAGGATCAAATAATAGATAATAATAATATTCATATGTACTCACATAAATCGTGTTGAACTATAATTAAATTGTGAATTATAATTGTATCGAACGGTTAAAATTAAAGTTCGATTTTCTAGGAACCATTGAATAGTCAATTTCGAATCACGAAACCGTCGATTTCAAATCGAGATAAGGTGACACTGTGACAGGTACAAACGATTCCATTCTTCCTCGAGAAAGAGTAAAGTAAACCGAGAGCACGGGGAAACTTTCAGGAGAATCAGTGATCAAATTAAAATTTTAAATGGAGCCATAGATTTGGATTAAAATATATATATTAAAAGGACAGTGCCACCTGATCAATGTTATCCACACTTCCACTTGTGGTCCACCCTTCCTTCCCCTCGTAATCTCAAACCATTAAAAATCCATTGGATTCTTTAGTTAATCCACAGAAAGTTCAAATCCAAAAACTAATTCCACTTTCTGATTTCCCATGGTTTTTGCTTCAATGTCTCTCTATATATGCCACCGTTGCGTCTAGATCGACTCCAGGAAATTAATTAGGTAGCTTGTTAACCGAGACATCGATGGCACGCTCATCTCTGGTGGCCTACTGCCTCCCGGCGCCACTGAAGCCGTCTGCTCTCCGGCGGCGCCACTTGACACTTCGCTGCGCGGCGGCGACGCTCTACGAGGTGCTCGGGGTGCCAGCGGGCGCCACGGGCGGGGAGATCAAGGCGGCCTACCGGCGGCTTGCGCTGACGTGCCACCCCGACGTGGCCGGCACCGGGGACGAGTTCATCCGGGTCCACGCCGCCTACGCCACGCTCTCCGACCCGCACAAACGAGCGGATTACGATCACCGGGTAAAGCCTGCCGCCGCCGGAACCTGTTCATCGAGGCTGCGGCGGCGGCGGTGGGAGACGGACCAGTGCTGGTAGCAGTGGATATGGGTCAAATTAAATTCATGTGTAATTTTCATACGATGGAATGAATTCGTGCAGCTACAAAAGGTCCAACAGCTTGAACTTGAACATTAACATTGCCCCATAAAACAGTCGGAAAAAGAAGTCTAAATCAATGTTTGTTGTAGCAACTTAAAATTGTATTAACTCTAGCAGTCCTCAAGCTTCTAATTGTAATAATACCAAAAACCTGCCTCAAAATACTGCACCTACGAAATCTACAACTCATCCTTCATTGCCTCCTCCTCATCTATATTATCAGACTTGGTATTCGCTTCCTTCTCCTCGACCTCGGGTTCCTCTGCATCGTCTTCCTCTTCTACGGTCGCATCAGGGCTGATATCCAAGCTCTTCTGCACCGATTTGTATATGCTGGAGGCGAAATCCTTCGGATCATTGAGAATGAAGCCACTCTCCATGAGAGCAGTTTGGTACACAAGCCGAGCCGTATGCTTGAGGCCCTCATCCTGTACAAATTTCAAATGGTATGAGCATGGATTTGTGTTGGATATCGTACAAATGATCTGTGGCTACCTTTGAATCCTGAGTAACTCTGTCACGAAGTTCCTTGATGATAGGATGCCACGGGTTGATTTCCAGCACCCTCTTGCCGCGCATGTAAGCTTGTTTGCCCGAGTCGGAGAGGGTTTGAGACTGCATAATCTTCTCCATGTTTGCGCTCCATCCGTATTTGGAGGTGACTACCACGCAAGGGGTGTTGTCCAACCGGTTGCTGATTTTAACGGAATCGACATTCTCACTGGAGAGAGCATCCTTCCACCAGTTGGTCAGTTCCTTGAAGGATTCCTTGAGGTCCTTGAGCTTTGAGTCTTTTCCAAGTTTGAGGCCTTCCTTTGATACATTTTGGAACTTTTTGTCTTCGTAGTCCATCAGATATTGCATCAAGTATTCATCAACTGGATCAGTGAAGAATATGACCTACAACATTAGATGAAAAATATAAATAAATAAATATATATATATATATTAGAGTAGTTGAAATAAACTAAGAAATGGAAGATTTGTATGTTAGTTTATATTCACTGCAAGATAAATGACCTCTCTTTGAATATGTGAATTCCTTTAGAAGTGTTGAATCAATATGTAAATTTATTTAAACTGTGTTATAGGAGTCAAAATGAAGTGATCATTTAGTCAAAATCTATTTATCATCATCACAAATATAATAAGCTTACAAATGGACTGAAACAGAGTGAATTCGGTTAAACAGATAAGGCCTGGCGATGACAATCTTGATCTCATTGCTATGAATTGATCAAATTTGATATAAAAGAAATTGTCTGATAATTGATGAAGCCACCATTTCAGTGCTTAATTCCTAGGAATGTTATAACAAAATAGTTTTTATAAAGATAAACTATGCCAACTTGACATATTTTGTTCCTTGTATAGCTTACATGATCTGCCAAGCACAAAGCGACTGATTTACCTTGCTTATCTGTCTGATTGGCACATTTGTCTCAATCTGACTGGCCCTTCAGCTTGACCGATTCCCCCCTCCCCTTGACTTGACCAACTTATTCAACTTGCCCAACCCACCCACAACCAAGCCCAATTGTTCTGCCAACACAAGCTGATTGATCTACCCGCTCATTCCGACAACCCAACTAATCCTACAAGGTTGCTCCTTCAGCCCAACCTGTCATATCTAACCAATTTTGAACTGTTAAACAAGCCCATTCAGCCCAACCACCTGCCCAACTTAACCCAATTTGCCTAACTAGCTTGACTAACCAAATGGTCAAGTGGCCCGACTAGTAAACTCAACCACTTGATTAGCCCAATCAGCTCACTATTAACAAAACGTATTATCTCAAGAAAAAAAATTCATAAATAACTTTTCCTAGAACAGAGTTAAGAAAAGCTATTCTTATACACAAGGGAATAACAATCCTATGAGAATTGGCATTCCTTTTTCTTTTTTTTTGCAACCAAATATAGGAATATTTATTCAATGCAAAATCTTAATGAATAGAATAGCCATTCCTTTTATTCCTATAGACCTAACACATCATAAATTCATTGACACTGACCTCATAGTTCTTCTTTTTAAGTCTCTCAAGGAATGGTGATTTCTCCAGTTGTTCCTTGCTGGTTCCAGTTATGTAGAATATGTCCTTTTGCCCCGGCTTCATTCTAGAAATATACTCGTCCAGGGAGGCTAGTTTACCTTCAGAATTCGTGCTGTAATAAAGAGATATATAGAAAACCATGATTATAAACACACCATCATTATAATCAGACCAATGGAAAAATACAACCAAATTTCGTAAAACAAACCTTTCAAATCTAAGAAGTTTAGCAAGACGGTTTCTGTTATGAGCATCCTCTATGATTCCAAGCTTGATAGACTTACCAAACTCATTCCAGAACTTGGTGTACTGTCCCTTCTTCTCATCCTCTTTACTTTCATTTTCTGCATCTATTTCCCAAAAATAACAAAATTTAAGACCAAATTTAACAGTCAAATACTGCATGTAAAAAAGAACCAACATGAAAAAGCAAACCTGGCTTATCTTTGTTATGGAACCCATCTGGATCTTCATCAGCAATTTTCCGAATCATATCAAGAGCCTTGCGGATCAACTTCTTCTTAATTGTCTTCAGACTGCTGTGTTGTTGGAGCATTTCTCGTGAGACATTAAGTGGCAAAGTATCAGAGTCAACAAGACCCTGCACCCATAAATTAGACAAATGAAGTTACTGATTCATCAAATCTGACCCCATGAAATCTGAGGTGGCATCTGACTTTTTGATTTCTAACCTTCAAGAAATTAAGATATTTAGGCAGAAGTTCATCAAACTCATCAGAAATGAAAACCCTTCTGACATACAACTTCAAGTTGGACTTGTTATTGTTATAGTAGCTTTCATAGAGATCATGAGGAGCCTTCGGAGGCACAAAGAGCAAAGCCTTGAACTCCACATCACCTTCAGCAGTAAAATGACTCCAGGCCAATGGTTTGTCATCTCCAAAATCCTATATAGGAAGTACATAATAGCAGAAATTATCATGTTGCTTCAAGTATGACTTTTCCCTTTCATAAATCACCTTGAAAAAATTAATTTATATACTTTTTTTCAATTAGAAAAAACCTATCCAAAGAAATAAAATCATTTTGTTTGAAATTTTAGTGTAAATTCAGTGTTTATACATACATATATATACACACACATCTATGTATATCAAAGAACAGAGATTACCTTTGCTAAAGAGTGGTAGAATTTAGAGTATTCTTCATCAGTAACCTCCTTGGGATTGCGAAGCCATATGGCTTTCATGTCATTCAGGCGTTCCCACTCATAAGTAGTTTCTTTTACGGTTTTTGTCTTTGGCTTTTTCTCAGAAGAATCCTCATCAGTTTCATCTTCTTCTGTAGTAGCAGTTTCAGCTGGAATCAAATAAAAAAGCATTCATCTCAGAACAACATATAGGAAAATATAACGCTTACATAAAGAAATTCTCAGCAACAAGTAGACATCAAAGACATACATGTTTCCTCTTCATCAGAAGACTCTTCTTCATCAGATGGAACTTCAACATCCACCTGCTTGCTTGCCCACAGATAAATGGGGAAGTTGATAAATTCGGAATACTTCTTCACCAGTTCCTATAAACAAGGGGCAACATTTACAATCATTATTTTAGCTGCAAATTGAGGTAATATCAATAAATGCGAACTAATGATATAAGAATTTTTTTAAAAAATACCAAATACACATGGCATCTAGTAAACCGTCTAATAGACATCTAACCTATTGGGAATGCAAAAGTTCAAGTTGCTTCATGATAAAATGATAAATTATTAGCCTAAAATAATAAGAGGATAGGTCAAAGGAAAATGGAGAATTCATGTTGGACAATAGGGATCCAATACTAAAGTGCATTGTGCAGAATGTAGGGTTGATAGGAAAGAAATATCAGAGGGCAATAAATTCACAAAAGTATGGCCATTATAAATTGCAAGTCGAAAGAAGACCTATACTATTGTAGTATGGACACCTAGAAACCAAGTTCATAAGACAGTGAATGCAAAGTGTTAGAAATATACAGTTTGACAAGTAGAAATGTGGGGATAATATTTACACAACTCAAGCAAACTACAAGCAGAACTAATAGAAAAGTCAATATAAACACCAACCTTCAATTTGTCTTCTTCAAGATACTCCTTGGCTTCATCTCTTAAATGCAGCCTTATCTCAGTTCCACGACCAAGTGGTTCATTCCATGTATCCTCAGACACAGCGAACGATCCATCAGCCTTGGACTCCCATACGTACCTGAAATGTTAAAAAGAAGATACCAAGAAGGTAACCGGATCAATAAAAAACCATCTGTACATCAGAAACTTCATTCAGGTGACTATGAATTTAGAATGGAAAGGACAAATAAGTTTATCAACTGACTGTTTGTCGTCATTGTGCTTGCTAATAACTTCAACATAATCAGCAACCAAATACACAGAATAAAAGCCAACACCAAATTGCCCGATGAGACTCAGGTCACCTCCTGTCTGCATTTTCTCCACGAAAGCTGCATGCAACAACAGCAGATCCATGTGAGTTCTTACTCAGTTGGAGCAAATATTATCCTACAGTTGGAGCAAAACTAAAGTAGTCATACAGACAAATGTAGAATTGAGAATACCAGAAGTTCCAGACTTGGCGATGGTCCCCAAATTCTTGATCAAATCATCCTTTGTCATACCAATACCTCGGTCACGAATAGACAGGATCTTCTTTTCCTTATCCAACTTCATCTAAATTGATAAACAAATATCATTATAAACCTTAATTCCTTACTAAGAAGGGATGTTTTATTTGTCTAGTAACATACTCACAAGGATTTCGAGCTTCCTGTTGACGCCTTCACCCAGAACCTCCTTATCGGTAAGTGCAAGGAATCTGATCTTATCCAACGCCTTTTAACAAAAACAAACAAACAAATAACATATTCAACGATTTGATCGCCAGAAATGTTAGTTAATAAATAAATCAAACAAATTTAAGGATAATAATAAAGCATACAATAGAGAAAACAAATAAACCGTCAACTTACATCAGAAGCGTTCGAGATAAGCTCTCTCAAGAAGATATCTTTGTTACTGTAGAGCGAGTTGATGATAATATCCATCAACCGAGAAACCTCAGCTTGGAACTCGAATTTCTCGGCGTTGCTCCGCAGTGTCTTCCGCGAGATCGACTCCGCCTCTCTATTAAAAAGCACGAAAATTCTCAAAACATAACGAATAGCAATGACAAGATGGGAGAAAAATGAAGGAAAACAGATCACCTTTTGGTGACTTCGGAGTCGGTCGACAGTCCACTGGGAACAGCTCCGAGCTTCTCCTCCACCTTCGGCAGATCAGCGAGGTCATCAGAGTCCACGCTTCCCTCCGCATTCGCCTGGAGCTTCCTTCCTGCGACATCAATAAGAACCTCAGTAAGAACGGAGAACCTGACGTAAACCCCTAAGCATCAAAACCAAACCAACAGAAACTGATCGAGAGCTCGTCGAAGAGAACAGATCGGAAGCACAAAGCAGAGGATCGAGGGACTACCTTGGTCGGGAACGGTGGAGACGAGGAGGAGGAGGAGGAGGAGGAGTGCCAAAGACAGTGCCCACTTCCTCATCGCGTTGCTTCGATCGCGGCTTTTCTGGATCTCGATCGAGCTCTTCGAGTCCTTATAACTTCGCCGTAAGGGTCGATGTCGATATCGCCACGGTGGAGCATCGGACGAAGCGGATGACACTCACTCCACGCGTCGTGTTGGTAGTGGCTTGACGAAGGGCCCTGGACGTGGAGGGAAGCGGATTAAGTCCCACTTTTGGTGGGGCCGATTCTAGTAGTGTTATGTGAAGCGTCGGATCGGTCTGCCGTGGTAGGAACGGACGCTCAAGATTTTGCAGAAGAGAGGCCTTCTGGATTTTTTCCACTGCAGGAGACGTGGAAGTAAATGATTGGATACCGTTAGGCTTTTTTTTTACGTGGATGGGTCGGTGCCCGATGGATGGTGGGCCCGATGTAGGCCATTGGCTGTGAACCAATGAGAGAACGTATGCTGAAAATAAATTATATATATATATATATATACTATCTTTGTTCATCCATTGATTACGAATGTTTTTAAATGAATTATATAGAATCATATATATATATAATATAAATATAAAAAAATATTATTATATATAATTTATCCATGAACACTCACCCAATCAATTTTAAAAAACACAACTTATACATATGAATAAATCTATCTTCAAAATATTTATTTTTATTAAAATTTAAATTTTAATCTTTTATTTATTTCTTTGCGATTGGACCACACCTGCCTCTTCTTTTGATCTTTTAACTTGGGCTGCAAGTGGAGTCTGTTATCTTCGCTGTGGATATGTTCTATCCTGGTTTTATAGATACATATAGAATAAGTGTAAGCTTTCGTGACCCAAGTACAGTCTATTCCACATGAACATAGACAAGTCGCAAGCACACTGAATTGTTACAGTACGAAACTAGAAAATTTAAAACGAAAAAGAAGTAAAAGAAATAACTCGAGTAATCAAATAAAGATACAATGATGTGATAATCTCAGTGCCAATGGTTGTTCAAAGAGAACAGGCTCCAACAACATTTTCCCTAAATAAATATGAAATCTGAAAGGACACGAGTCAGTTATAGATCATCACGCGGCCAAACTTGAGAAGAGTTTCTGCTAGCTTTTCGTCGACGTGCTGGATCATCATAAAATCGAGCAACCTCTCTGTTGTTTTTTCTTCTTAGATTTCTTGGGGGGTTGAAGTACTACCTTGATAGCTTGATCGAATACTGCCTTGATGTTCTAGATCAAAGCATTTTACACAATGCGATCAAAAACGGAAAAAATATAATCAATAACAAAAGAAGAGAACTTGGGCGAAACAAGTACTTGCTGAGTCTTGGAGCTGCACTCGATGTACGCAGCGGCACCGATTTGCTTTTGCAGTTCTTCACCCTAAAGCATAATCAGAGCCGTTCCAATTATGGAAAGCAAGAGATACAAGGAAGAACATTTAAGCAAGGGCATAGGCCACCAGATTTTTACCTGACTCGCACTTATGGGTGAAGCACCTGGATGATCTATAAAGAATTGTTTATCATCCCGAAGATCTGCAAACAAACCCATTTCAGCTTGTATAACATGAAAAAACTAGAAACAGGAATCTTTACTAGGGGAACTAATAATGTTGAAAATGTTAACCGATCAAGACCAAGATAGATTAAAAATCTCAAATTGCATTTGAGATAGTCCAACAGCCCTGCTTGGACTGTCATAGATATCTTAAATTGGAACAAAAGTTAGGTGTAGCCTGTGCTCTCTGGGAACGTGATTTTGATGCACCTGTTCTTCAATACTAGGTACTCGAATCCTTTAAAAGTAGGTGCATGTGTTTTTTATACTAGGTTCCTTAAATTAGGTGCGGCTGTGCTTCTTCAATACAGGGAATCAATATTAAAGAACCAGCATGGTGCACAATTACAGAGTAGAGAGCACTAGGGAAGACGGGAACACACGGGTGAGTGTCTGCAATAAACATAAAAGTGGGTACTAGGAGACAATGTGAAGATAAAAAAAACTAGACTAGGAAAGTTAACATTGTTGGGCCAGAACATCAAGAATGCGAATAACACATAAGGGTGGGAGATATAACTCTGTAGAAAGAGAAGCCCTAAAAGAGAATAAAAAATCCAGCTGAACGTATAACATCTCATGTTTGAATTAAAAATAACAAAAATAAAAAACATTTTCAACTTAGTTGATGACCAAAAGTACGAACAGAAAGCATTAATCAAGTTAGGTGGTACTATGCTTAGGAAACAGCTATTTCCCTTTCAAACTGAGCCAGCATTAAAAATTAGATGTTTCTAATATTATTGTTTTATGTGAATTACGAATGCTTGTGCAAGCGGAACAGACAAGTATCCAAAAGAGGAAACCCTTAGAACAATACTTAAGGCTATCTATTATATGAAAAAAAAAAAAAAGAGGAATAGATTAAGTTCAAAAGTACAAGATAAGCACAGGGTTACTGAATACAGGGATCAAAATGCAAATAATATTCAGTAGAAAGTATTGCAAGAAATTAAGTGATATTGATCCTCAAATCTGATGAAAATTTTAAGATGCCTAAAATGCAAAATTGTTATTCCAAAGGTTTCCAACTTAAACCAATTTCTAAGGGAAAGCCAAATGTTCGAAATGTAACAGTAACTCTCAGATGATTTAACCAAATGAAATGACATGAATAGTACTCCAAGAAAGATAATAAAAATGACACTGGAAACACCATGATCAACATACATTAAACAATCAATACTGACAACAGTTGATAGCTGACTATGGATTGATATAATGAGTCGTACTATAATGTATATCCTTTGAAAAAAAAATAAAAAATAAATCAATACATCTCAAACAAAAGGGAGAAGTCACTTTTTTGTTTTAAAGAAACTGGGAGCAGCATACCATGATAAATTGTGAGATTATATGATACCAGTTTTGCAATAATCTTGGAGCCATTGAAAGTAATCATCATGCATCAAGCAAAATGCTAAATTACACTGAAGTAACTACCAAAGCAACTTAAAGGAACTCGGATTGCATAATTTAAATAACATCTGATGAATCATTTAATCAGGGAGAAACGTATGTTTGATTGATACAATTCTAATGTTTGAGGACAGTATTCATCAGGTAAGTATGCAGGATGTACTAGAGTCTATCTAACAAGCCATCTTCAACTTCCATTGGATTCATCCTCTACACACATGATAGAGGGAAAAGTAGTCAGGATCCTTAGTGAGATTAATTAACTCAAGACAGTGATCTGTAAAGCAACTAGGGAATTAATCTTGAATCATAGATGAATTCACATGACTGGAAGGAGGATTCCAAGTTTCAAGTCATTAAACCAAGAAGACGACCAGCAAACAATGCAGAATTATATAGAAAAACTGACCAAAGTTTAAATATAAACAAATATTTTGAAACTAATCATTACCAAGCTTTGAACCCACGAGAATTATAGGCACACCAGGTGCATAGTGTCTCAGCTCGGGAATCCACTGAAAAAAAACAAATTGAAAAAAGAGTAGAAAATCAGAATTAGCTAATCTTTAAATAAGTAGGAAACAAATCTATGCTAAAAAGAAGAAATCAATTCATGACCTTCTTTGCAACATTTTCATAACTAGCTTTACTAATTAGAGAAAAGGCAAGCAAAAAAACGTCAGCTCCTCGATAGCTCAAAGGTCTCAACCTATTGTAGTCTTCCTGTCCTGTTCCATTGAAGTGTCTTGTTATACCACAACAGCCACTTTAGCAGCAAGAAAAAAGGTTGAACATACAAAAGAAATCAAAAAGTAATACTGTACCTGCAGTGTCCCATAAACCTAAGTTAACTGTGTTTCCATCCACCACTACGTTAGCACTGAAATTGTCAAAAACCGTTGGAACATAATCCTGTCCATTGAATGAGGTGAATAAGTTTCATTAAAGGTAGATCAAGGATCTTATACAGCCAGTGAGCTCTCTACGCAATTCAAATCAGTTTCTTTAAACTTGTTCTACACTTACATCTTCGGTTCTAAACAATTCAAACCATCAACTATAGAAGTTATTGGTGGCTTTTGAACATCTGCATACCATCTAAACCAATTTCTCTCATTTTACCGTTCATTAGAACTACACCTAATTGCTATTGAATGATAGTTGATAAAATAAATGTTCAATCAAATTATTAATATTTTCATTCAAAATTTAAAAAAAAAAAGTTAAAGATATGCATAATCAATAAATAGTATTGACCAATTTTCATTCATGGTAAATGCACAGCATTGTCCAATTGTCGTTACTCAAAAGTAATCATGTTAAGAAAGGAAGTGAGGCCCTTAAGGACAAAAATAATTAAAACTCCGGATTTTTTTTTTATCATACACGGGGTTAATCTAAAAGATATCCGTGTGTCCTCATTCAGGCGTCTAATCTTCAGCATATCTACCCAAATAAAAAGGAAAATGGTGACGATTTACCCTGCTTGCCTAATAAATGCTAATTAACCAAACCATGCTCAGAAAATTTCTTCTTCTCGTCAGCAACACAGAAATTGAAAAGGCAAACACGTGCAATCTTAAGATAGTCAATGCAAACATAGAGCCTAGCTATTAGGAATTTTTCTCGAGAACTATCAACGTGATGATAATACGAGGAGACCGACAAAGGAGTTATTTTTCCATGTGCATTGTTTCATGGAGATTCATCAATCGCACAATGGTTCCACGCGGTCATGCCCCGATCTTATGCCTTAACCAACATAATCAAAGCACCTCATAACCCAAAAGATAGAGACATTTCGAGACTCACCGTGGGAAACGTATTGCTGGTGTAGGAAATAAGCATGCAAGTTTTTCCGACGGCACCGTCCCCGACCGTGACGCACTTAATAAACCTCGACGCACTCATCTCCTCTGCCGAATCTCCTCCAACCACAGCACCACACACAAAACCGAATAAATAAAAAAAAGGGGGGAAAACCGTTTTCTCCCTCCTCTCCAAGAACTCAGACACGGCCGACTTCAGCTACGCATCCGCATGCGCCAAATCCAAGACCTCCGCCAATGCCGACCAGAAACTACTACCAGGCTCGACCGGAAGGAATGACGGACGCAGATCCGCAGAGAGATTGATGTCTTTTCGCCATCGCGTTCTTATCGTTGAGATTGATGGAAGAGGAATCGAGGTAGACCTTCTGCTCTAGGTTTGGCCAGAAAGAGAGATAAAGAGAAGGGGGCCGCGAAATGTGCGCTTGAATCGGTCGCCTCTCGAAGACCACCAACTCATACTGTGTATATATACACACACACAAATTCTGATCATAGATATTTGAATTATTTTTGTTTTTTTAAAAAAAATTAATTAGATGGAAAATATTTTTATATATTCTTTTTTATTTAGCATCTCAGTAAAAAAAATAAGAGCTAAAAATAGTTTATAGGGAGAAAAAATAGTGCTCAAAGATACTCCTTTTTTTTTGAGAAATAATATATAAAATGAAAAGTGGTTTGGCACATTTCAGGCGACCAGCTGTCATAAGTAAATTATTTCATGATTTTCTTCCCTATATTATTATTGTTATGAATAAAACTTCATTATCAATGTTTATTTTCCTCATATTACTAATGGTTAACTCTAATGAGCACCATTGTAGAGAATTTTAAGGTAGTGACTGAATTCAATAGTCATACTCGACAATGCAATCATTTTGAGTGAATTGAACTCGCATACATTCAATCTCATTGAGTACAAATCTCTTGTACTCATTCGACTATTTGACAAACTATCATAAGCAAATAAAGGAAACAAGCCAAGCCAAAGCCTAAGAGATGGATCCCTCCTCTCTTAGCTTCCATGTCATTTGCTAATGATTTGTCTAATTGTCATGGAAGACAATAATCATAGTATAAGCTCACAATTATGGCCACCCATTGACATTAATGAAACTAGGCTAAGGTTAGCATTAAAGATTAGGGTAAATAAATACATTAATCACGTAGAGGTTTTCACCAACCAAGCCACATGTGGCACAACTAGATAGCACACATGGTTTTAAAAAAAAAACCATTAGGTGTGGCAGTTCTGAGGGGGCTTGCAAACATAGTGAAAAA
>JBAMHZ010000065.1:1674742-1688103 GCA_037177395.1 Alpinia galanga
GAGAGAGAGGAGAGACAGAGATGGGAAGGGAAGTGGCGGAGAGTTGCATCGACGGCGTCATCATAGAGATGGTGTCGGCCTACGGCCGGCGGTTCTACGCCACCAAACCGGAGCTTGCCGCGCGCCGGATCGAGGCGATCGGGTTCCAGGTCGGCCATCAGCTCATCGAGAGGTTCTCTTCGATTTCTTCCCTTTCGTGCACCGTTTTTTTTCTTCCAGATCAATTGTCTGATTCTTCACTTGGCCTGTTGCCCTATGTTTTGTTTTTTTTCTGTACAGATCATGTTAGTTTGTTAGATTTAGTGATCAAGGGTTTCCCTTTCTGAAAATTTCATAGTAAGAAAGGATCCATTGAGAATCTGTTGCATACAGCTGCAATTTTTCGATCTATTCCGAGAGGTTTTGGTGGCTGTTGATATCTAATGTTTAGAATTAACAGTGTTGGATCTGTGTGCGCTTCAGTTTGATACTTTTGACCAGAAATCCCAAGCAAGGACTATAGTTGATTTTTTTTCCTTTTCTGTTCATGACTGATTTTATAGAAGCTGTTATATCCTGTTCTCAACAGCAATCGAGAAAGTCCCAAATCGTAGCATGGATTGAAATAATTGAAGTAGGATCCATTTAGGTTGAGGCATTAACATCTTACTGAATAGAAATTAGTTACTGTGAGGTTAAGATGGTCGTTAGTAGCATGGCTTCAAGGCATGACCACATGTCTCTGTGCCGGCCAGTTTTGGTGGTACTGACTTATTATATTCTTATATTTTTTTAGCTTTATAATTTGAACTCAATTGAGTTTTTAATATCATTGGTTTTTATTTGAATGTGTATGCAAGTTAAGTGGAAGTGAATTGTCGGCTTGAAACTCATTCGACTTGATCTTAGCACTCTTTGAAGCATCTAGTGTGTTGGTATGGTGTGGAACTGAAATTGTACCATTCCAATTCGAGACCAAAACTCCAGATAGAGTGATACTTTGAACTTGCTTAGATAAACAATATTTCGAGAGGCATAGGTGATGGTATCAACAAGATTACAGAAATCATCATTGGACTGCCATTTCTTGTACTTGAATTAAGGGGTCAGGATCATATAACCTAAGTAAATATCTATACTTCTATATTATGTTTAGTGACTTGGGATTTCCAAAGTTGTCAAAAACTTCCATCTGAGATCATTTCTCTTATTGGTAAATCAGATCAACAGTAGTTGATGGCAGGTCATTGATGGCTCTCATTAGTGTTTTTTTGTGTTTTTTTTAATATAATATGCTGCTAAATGTATTAGTTCTGATAAATCCAAGTACACAAACTATTTGGAAGTTGAAAATATGATAAGTTGTATTTTCAAATTTTTATAATTTATTAACGTATTACTTTCTGCTCATATTTGAACAGGTACACTATGGAGCGCCCTCGATTTAACGATCATCTAGAGGTGATTAAATTTATATGCAAAGATTTCTGGTCCGAGCTGTTTAAGAAGCAGATTGATAACTTGAAAACGAATCACAGGGTAATATGTTTGACAGTTTAAGAAGAATTACAACCTCAGTTGAGTTGCATTTTCCCTTTTCCATTTTGAAGTTGTGAACCATGCAGGGCACTTTTGTTCTGCAAGATAACAGGTTTCGTTGGCTCACTCGCATATCGATCGATCCATCATCAGACAACAATGAAGGAAATCAGGGCTCTTCTTCTGAAGCCACTAGCCTGCTTCTGTACTTCCCGTGCGGAATTATAAGAGGAGCCCTGTCAAATTTGGGGATTCCTTGTGCTGTATCTGCTGATTCATCGAATCTTCCTTCCTGTAAGTCTTCGCATGATCTTCTCATACTATAGTCTTCCATTTATATTACTTGCAAACAGTACATTGCTCAAAAGTTATCACAGTGCACCAAAACTGAACTTTTAGATATTAAGAATGTTTCTTTTCTCAGTCACGGAAAACATTTTGTCGATTGACAACAGGTTCATTCATGGTACGCATAAAAGCTTAGAGCTTCGCCTCAAGCGCAGCTAAGACATTAAAGTTGTTTGATTCTGGATCTCGAGCTATTTGCGATATTTTTTTTAACAAAATGAAATCGAGCTCTCGCACTAGTTCTACTTGTTGTAAAAGTATTGTTACTGTCTATGAAAATTCCGGTTCGATCTGTCTATTTGCCTTGAAACATGGTCTGGTTGACCTAAAGTGGTTCATGTGTTTATCGAAAGTATTTAGAGTGGATTTGATGTGAATCTTATGTTGTTTTTGTTGGATTATATTTCTGGTAAATATATCCAACGTTATTTTAACGTTGGGAGCTTTGTTCTCTTTTTCTACCTGCGAGTGGTTCCCAGTTTCCTTTCTCCCTCTAGCCACCAAACGGATAGGTACGTTTGTGGTTGGGTGTGGTCGGGTTAGGATCTGATCGGTTGAGTCAGATTTTTTTTTTCTCAAAAGTTCCAAACCAAGTTGACTTAATTTGGGTTGACTTTAAAAATGAATGTTTATTGCAAATTTGACTTTTTTAATAAAAATTAATTTTTTAGAAAAAAATCTTCATTTTATCCTTGTAATTATATAATTATGTATAATTATATGTGTGTGTGAATGATGTATAATGCTCACATGATTAGACGGTGAATAATAAAGATACTTACATATGAATTATGTAGGAGATGATACACACACATACACACACATATATATATATAGAGAGAGAGATATATATATATTATATGATGAACAACTTATCTGTGAGCGCCCGTAACCGTTGAATTATCTAACATATATTTTTAAAAATTACATTTTTTTGCATCTTAAACTATATTTTAGAGATGCCAAACCCTTTAGAATTAAAAAAAAACATAGTTATCAAATATAGGTGTATATTTGCAAGTAATTAAGCAACAACAGCAAGGAAATACCAAGGCTAATGGAAAAATAATTATGGCAAAGTAACCTTTCTTCAAAGTGTTACATTCCAATTTGCTATGCTACAAGTTTAGCACTTCATATTACACAAATTTCCTTTCCCGCTCTATGTTTGATCCTTCTTTTGCTCAATTTTCTCCTTACGCATAGTTTATCGAGAAAGCAAGGGGTGTACGTTTGCTGGTGAATAAACCTTATTACTTGGGGTTTAGGCATGTTGAAATAATAGCTGCTCCCCCAAACAAAGCACCTTCTTCAAATGATCCTTCTTTCGATCGACAATTCATAGGTTGTCAATCTGCAGACCACTCAATGAGTGGGTTATACCATTCTGATTCCCGATCTTGTGAAGTTCGGCCTGTATCGACTTCATGATCTCTGTGTCCTCAGGGTCTGGTTCAGGCACATCTACGTGAAGTGAGCCATGCTTGATGAGGGAGTCCTTGGATCTCGCCTGCTGCACAGTGTAGCTATAAAGTTCTTGGTGGAAGGGGTGGTTGAGGGAGTAGCAAATGTCCAAATCGAAAGAAGAATCACGAGATGATCCGGAGCCATTTCTTTTACAGAAATTGGGAAGGGAAGCATAGTCCATTACCTGAAGCAACCAAATCAGTTGTAAGTTGGTGATACAAGTGTGGTTGATATGATAGTCACCATTCAACTATTGGGGTCATAAGAGATATTAAGCGTCGAGAACTGAGAATTTTGTAGTTTTATTCTTAAATTGTCATGTACAGGTCAAATGTGTACGCTTATACTAAATATTGAAAATGAAAGAAGCAGTAGAGGAACATTCAGAAGCTATTTCGTCACCTACGTCATTACCGATACTTTGACATTCAGTTTCCTATGTTTTCTGATAAAGCAAAGACATTCATCAAAATAACTTCAAGCAGATATATGGCATTGCTTTCTGAGCATCTCAACAGAATAATTTTGCTTTTCTCTGATATAGTTGTTGATATAAGATAATTTGTGTTGCGCTAAATTTGCAACTAAAATTTTCCGTTGATAGGAGCAACTAGAAGATTTATTTACCTTCAATAACTCGTCCCTACCACAACCATCCAATACTTGAATTTTTCTTCTGGTTCTTTCTTGCAAAAGTGGTTTCACAACCTAAGCCCCAAAGAAAGAGAGAATGCATCAATAATATGAATTTGGATATTGATTAAAGCTAACAGCGGTTTTTCAATGATAACTTGATTTATATACCTTCCAACAAGCTGAGAAGATATATGGAGCATTAACAATAAAATAAGTCTCTGTCTTCTCTGGATAATTCAAGTCGTCGATAGTAGCCATGAGGGATACTAACTGTTATATTAACGGAAGAAATGTAAATGAGTATACAACATTCATTGCACTAACTGTAACTTTAATGAAGAGTGACAATTTTTACCATGTTAATCATAAATCACACCAAGCAATGTCACTTTGTATAGATATAAAAGAACATAAAACTAGTAGATCTTTAAAATAATTGATTTGATACACGAGTCATGCAATGGCATATTTTCATAATTGTGTTGTATACTGTCACTTTCTTGTTTCCATGATTGGATTGGACGTTTTTGTGCCATGTTATCGGATCATGTTTGATGTTATCGGACCCACATAAACCTAAACTCACTCTTTGTAAGGCATATAACTAAAATTATAAACTAACTTGTATACCAACACGTAGATAAAGAAGTGGAGATACACAGTCAATATAAAGAGAAGTAATAGAAAATACTGACCTTTAAATTGCTCAAGGATGAAAACCTTAAACCAGTCATATCCAAAATTTTGAAACATGTGCCAATGTATTGCTCATTTTTCCTACTTGCAGCAGGCTAAACAGGGAGAAAAGAGAGAACATGAATTATAGAAGTTGGATGGATGCAAAGCAGGAAAGTTTTATGTATCGGTACTTACCAAGAGTACACGGTCTCGGTATTCATTCATCTGAATGTGTGATTGGATGTAATAGTTAACCTATATGGGAGAAGCACGGGAGAATAATACATTTGATAAGAGTAGATGGGAGAATTGAAAACATTTGCAAAAAAAATACTTACAGAAGCTTTGTCAAATGTGCTGAGGCCAGCACCTATTGCAAAGACAGGAATACCCTGTCAAAAACGGGTGGAAAAAGTCTAAGTAGTATCGCCTTATTGGGGCATCATATAACAATTGGTTGTAACACTTTCTTCACAGAATTCAATGCTAATGCTAACACGCATAGGTGATTTATGTTCATGCTAGCACACTGCATGTATAGCTTTTACGATACGAACCATGAAATACAGTGATTAAGATCATTGAAACAGAATTCAATATAAGTTTTTCATGATCAAGCAATGATTCGTAAACAGAATGAGTGAGAGAAAACGATTAGATTGACTAATGATAGTGTAAGATGAGGTTATTACATAGAAAATGAACGGCAGTTGTTTTAGATGCTATAATTATCATATAACTAGGATATCCAAGTGCATAGAAATGTTATCCTACACAACTAATCCGTGAGCACCCGTGAGTACCTCCATTATCCACTGTCTGATCCCCTAGGGTTCACCCGATCAGACAGTTTATAATGGAGGTGCTTACGGATAAGTTGTGTAGGAAATTATTCCTCTCCAAGTGCAACAAAAAAAAAAAACAAAAATACAAGTTTAAAACTTTACCTGCTTTGAATACCCTGACAACCCCATAAGATATGAGTCACGAATCCCCCTATATAGGTCCACCGGTGTTATAGGTTTCTGCATTGAGACAGGACCATTGTGAGAAAAATGTATATACATACTGAGAATGCAGTGAGAATTTGCTTTACATTTCTAAGGTACTCTCTGCGTATTATGAGATCATGAAATAAACATATAGGGAACATATGTGAAAGGTAGTAGCCTCGTTCCTGGTAAGCTCAGGCCTTCAGGTCAAATGCAGGCCTAAGTGGTGACCATTCATGGAATTAGAAGAGACTACTAAAATTAAAACATATCAAAAGGCAAACTGTTGTAATAATGACATTGTATTTAGAGTTCCTACCTAAATTATCATAAGTAACAAACTTAGATCTCAATGTGGGAAAAGGCAAAAAAAAGTATAATAAATTTTATAACAAGAAGTACAAATACTCACAGAGAAGATATCGTCGATTTGATTGTGTATCCTCCAGTTTAAACAGTCCACTAGCTACGAAAAGGCATAGTATAGGCTCTTAGCAAGAAATGCACCTATATACCTTTTTTATTACTGAAAAGTTAAAGTTCAAACAGAATCAACCAATACCATCTTATTTGCTTTATTCACATTCCACTCTCTAGCCTTGAGAAAGCGCATCAAAGTATGTTTTGGATTCCCCTGGTGCATATTCTGCAAACAGAACAATGAAAGATACTACAATTTTTACCATCAAATTCAATCTAAAAAAGTGTGCACAATCATATTGTTAGCAGAAACATTGTGTCTTCCAAAAAACATTGTGTTTTAATGTTCACTGATATGAATCACCATAGACATACCAAACAAGATAGTAAACAATTAGTCAACCATGTCGAGCACAAAAAACTTTTGAAACCAGTGAGGCAGCATAATACGATTAATCTGTGGATTAATTTAATTGATACCCAATAAGTTGTTTTTATTCCACAACTTATTCTGTTGAGATAGAGCATTAGAAGCATCAAAATGTCTGTGCAAGTTACAGATAATGTTCAATATAGATCCAGATCATGGGTACTTAAAGAGGCTGTGTGAGTAAAACCTTTCTCCCTTTTACACAACATTCTAAACAACCCTCTAATAACCTAACACAACAAAAGTGTTATCCCATTTACAAACAGGCGAGACAGTTAGTAAAACGAACATGATTCTATTCGAGTACCAAAACATGTCCGAAATGGTCAAATATTCAAATCTAAATGATAGTCGTGCAATTTAAAGGAATGAAAAATAATAATAATAGAAGGGTTAGGTGTCCCTGTAAGAACTCACAGAAATCACACATTCTCAATATACAAACCAGTTTTTTTTTGCTATTTACTGATTTCTTCGAGCAAAAAGTTGACCATGAAGAAGGAGGCACTACTATCTGCAGCGTACCAAGTATCTACGTTTCTCTTAGATCAGTAAATTTAACATGCAAAATCCGATAGTTTGCCCCCATTTTAGAAAACCGATATTTTCCAAGAACTTAAGATCCGACACACAAATTGAAGATGTTAATGACAGACAAAAATAATTCAGCCAGAACGCATGTTTTCAAACGCATGAACCAAAACCAGAGCCGAAAGCCACCAAATTACAAAGGAACCAGAACAAAATCCCACACATCTACGCAGATTCACAGAGGCCGTACCTGAAATGTATGCTTGAGTTTTGGATCCACTGCAACAAGATCCACCGACAGTCAAACAACCACAAAAAAATCCCACAATATCATATAGAACAAACGATTGACAACCATACCTCGATCGATGAGCACGGAGAGCTGCTCCACCGCATCCTGCGAGGCGATCCCCATTCCCACGGCGGAGGGTCCCCTGGCGAAAAGGGGTACTCAAATTTGGAGCTCCAGATTCAAATCGGGATCAGGGCTGCGGAAGACCGGAAGTTAGGACCTCGATTTGTAACCTCGAGACTCTCAGAGGAGAAGTCCAGTGGCGTGAGCTGGCCGCCGTCGCCCTTTCTCGCTCTCTTCCTCCCCCGCCGCCTCCGGCATTTTTATATCTCAGCCTGGATCTACAACAGATCAGCGGGTCCCACGTGGGTCCCGCTGACAAGCTCCAATCATATATAAGGCAAAAGCACAGGGTGTAAATTTTAAACGCGTCAGTAAGAACCCGCATTTAGTTATTCAGCACGTGGCGACATATGGAAGGGCGGGCAAATTGTAAGTTGAAGGGAGGGCTTGGACGCGATCCAGATCGTTATGACCAAATTTTGAAAGAAAAAAAAATCCCCTTCAATATACTTTTGCATTTTAAATTTTCACGAGATTTAGTTGACTTTTTCTTCAACGTTGACCTGTTAAAACTTGGAAAATACAAGTAAACAGCGTGTTTGATCGAAATATTGAATTTAGAATATTATTTGTATTTTAGAATTGTCACTTTTAAAAGATTCCTTTTATGTGGAATAGTCATCGTAGGTGACAATTTTTTGATGTGATTTTGAAAAAAATTGAAGACTTATTTAAAAGTCGACAAATATGTCTCTTTTAAAAGTAATTGTTTTTTGCACTCAAGTCCCTAGGAATATAAGCGGTTTGTGTAGCTATCTTTACAAGATATTTTGCACTCAATTATTTTTTTCCAGTAATTATTTAATTACCTTAAATTATCTAGTTCAGCAAATGATGCTTAAACTAATATAAATAAATAAATAAATGATACAACAAAAATTTTATAAAAAAAATTGAGAAATTTTATTTAAATTTATCCACATAAAACAAAGACAAATTCCCTCTATTTCTTAAAAGCAAAACAAGTTAGGTGCTTTGTCAATTGCCAAGGAGAAAAATCAACTGTGTTGATTGATTTAATCATGTTTCTTATGATATTAAATTTTGAAATTAAAAAAAATAATAAGGAGGATATTGTTTTTTATTTGTAAAATGAAATATTTGACAAGTTGAATTTTAATAAGTTTAAAGCTTTTGGCTGACGAAGATTGCACCCGAAAAGGTGTGGAAGTTGGAAATGTGAAGCATCTTGAAGTTGGAATGGTTCCCCACTTCCACTTGTGCAATTAATTGGTGGATTGTTAATTATCTAATAAACACTAATTAACAATGTGATTCGTTATGGTATAGATTGTTTGGTGGGGATGTGATGTTTGGTTTGCTAAAATGGAGACATGAAAGCCTACTCGTGAGATAAATTTTAAGCGATAAGGTAGACATCATGATCAAGAATTAATGTTGATTCAAAAGGAGGAAGGTGACAATTCAAATGATCTGGGATAATAAATTGATCCAGTGATTTACTTATGAAATAAAATTTGATGGTTCAGTTTGAGAGGGAGGTGATTCGATGCATTTTAACTTGAGTAAGGCGTAGAATGATTACCTATACTAGAGCTGTAAGCTAGGTTAAATTTTATAATGTTCAATTTTGTTTGATAAAATAATCAAGTCAAGTTGAGTTAAATGTAAAACTAATTAAGCTATAAAAAAACGTGTTCAAGTTTGATTTGATTTCTTCTTTCTTTTAGATTGAGCTTAATTTATTTAATGGGTATCGAGCTTTTAATTAAATTTAGTTCAAGCTTAATCCAAACTTCTTTAAGTTCTTAAGTCAAACTTATTTATTTGTTTAAAATTTTAATGTTCATGATTATTATTCATAAACACTGTTTACTAAATATTATTCATAAATACTATTCATGAGCATTAACAAACTGAACATATATATATTCAAACTTATTTATTTAATTTATTAATTTGTTCAAACTTATTCATTAATTAACATTAATGCATATTGAACGAATGTAAATGAATTATTATCGAGTCAAACATCAAGTTTATTCATGAACGTTTAATTCGTTTTACAGTCCTAATTTAAACTTTTTTTCAAAAGGATATAAGTTAGAATGTCATATAAGCTAAGATATCAAGGAAAATTATTTCTATTGTCTTTTAAGGTATAATACAAGAAAAGGCCTAAAATGTTACTAAGCAAAAAGTGATTAATAAAATATCATAAGAGACTTGGATAATCTCAAGATAAAATCATCATATAATAGTGGGTTTATAGAAGATTAACTGTGAAAGATTAGGAGAGAACAAAATATTAAAATGATCCTGTGCCGTCGCCTTGTTCTTGAATGACTCGCCGGCCACCGTATCACAAGTTATTGGGATGATCCGAGCGGGGACCAGGATAATCACTGGCCTTGCTTTGATTGACTGCGTGACCACCGCATCAATAATTGCAACTTATTTTGATACTACCAGTTTGAATATTCTAAAACTTAAAACTTTGATAATCTCAAGAATAACTTGTAAGATGTCATTTCAAGTGAATAAATCTACATTGAGTCATAATATTTTACAGAAGATCCCATGAAATATCATGAAAAACAATAATTGCAACTTATTTGGAAGCTACAAGTTGAATATTGGGTTGGTGATGGATCAAAGGTAAGAATTACCAACACACGATATGAACTAAGAACAAATTTGCAACGAACAAATGAGAAATCAATTTCTTATATCTTAAGCTGAATACTTCGATGTGAGTTTGTCCACATGAATGATTATATTGTCTATATTTGGCCGCATCGCAGGTTGAGGCTGCAACATCCATATTACAAACTGATGAAGACTATCCGGGTAAGGGGGTTCAGATGTTGATGGCCACTTTATTTGTGCATTCATGACGGCTAACTGTAAGCTGCCTCCCGATTCACTTAGCACATATTCAAAAGGCGATGATCCGTACCTATTAAGACATAATTTAGACTTTTATTGTTAGTTTTTCCAAGAGGAAAATAGTATGCATCTGGTTTCATTTCCCTTGAGCCAACGTGAAAAATTGCTTCGTGCAAGGTTCTAATATTCTGTCAAAATCACTCAAGAAAACAGCCCTTAGATTATGATGATGGCGATGATGATGAGATAACTGGTAGTCTGAAGAGTGAAGATGATAAGGAAAAGCAAAAAATTCTCACATTATAGCATATAAAGTACATCCAAGAGACCAAATATCTGTCCTCTCATCAATATCAGCATGACTAGGGCAGTCCCACAATTCAGGAGCTCGATAAGGCGCTGAACAGTGCTCAGTAGCCCATTCCTATAACGGAATACCAAAAAAGGTGAGTTGATAACATGTCAAATATTTTGTGTTCATTCAACATGTTATGGGATCAGAATTGGCAAATTTCTGATCAAAGGCATGAAGATAAGTAGAGAGCCATCTTGAGCATCCACGTTGTGGGGCTAAAATTCATCGAAGGAAAGAAGTCAAAAGGTGCAGTTCACAAGAAACTATCAAATTCTCGATATTTAGTTTTTTTTTCTTTATTTCACTACCTCCTTCTATAGCTCGGTTACGGCAACCAGTTATGCCTGCCATGATGTTTCTGACTTGACATAACCCCTTTACACGAAGTGTTTACGTAATGTAGCTTTTTATTTTAATATTTTGATATTTGTCCTTCCTTCTTGGAGATATTAGCGGTATAATTCAAATATATTTTGAAATATAATTTGCATAACACCTACACGTAAATATCCTTAGAAGAAAATTAACACATACCTGCAGCTGTAAAGCCTCTGACCTCGATCGGATTTTTTTTCTTGCAGGGCAAGCACTTCCAAAATCCATTAAAATAGCAACAGGAGGTTGTCCCTTGATCAGACTTATAAGAACATTTCCAGGCTTGACATCATTATGAGCATACGGAGGATCAGAGCTGTGCATGTGATTCAGTCCTGCACAAAGCTGTAAATAATAGTTAACATGTCATCCTATTATCTTTACCTGAAATTAGTTTGATTAAGAAAAGTGCAATAATGGCGGTGATCTAGAAAAGAAAAAAATAAATAGATATGCCTGGACCCGTGTTGGAAAAAACACAAAAAGATAGAATGGATGAAGATACCGCATGAAAAACCTTTCTCTTCCTCTTGTGATTCATGACCGATTGCTAGCTATAGGTCGGTGGCCGCCGCTGAACCACAGTTGCCACCAGACAATGCCGGACGATGCCAGCCGCCGCCGCTGCCTATAGCTCGTCGGTCACCGCCGAACCCCGGCCGCCGCCAGATGCCAGCCATCGCCAGTCGCTGCCGCATGCCGCCATCGTCCGCCGGTCAACTTTTTTTTTTCCTTTCACTTAGGAAATTTTTTTCCTTCGTTTACTTATTTTCTCAAGAATTCTTTTTTCTTCCACAGAGAATTTTTTCTTTTTTCTTTCCTTTCTCTTCTCTTTCTTTAAGGATTCTTTTTCTTAGGGAGTCCCTTTCCTTTTATAATCCATCTTTCGGAGTAATCGGGGCATTAAGGTTTAATGGTTGATTTATATTTCATAAGTATATATATTGTGAATAAATGCATATAGAGAGGCTCTCTCTCACGCGTGGGTGCACATGGAGTTTTAAATCCAGGGGCTCAGATTGCACTAATCCAAATTGACTCGTGTATGACACAACCTATACGCTTTAAATGTCAAACCAATCAGGACTAAATTCAGCCAAGTGAATGAACTAATATTTTGTCATCCGGATTATTTTTTCTCAATTATAACTTGTATATTAATGTAATTAATGAGAATTCATATTACCGCTCAAAACGACAGACATTTAATTATCGACGAATAAAAACAATTAATGACTTTATTTGGCCAGGCCAGCCATGGGAAGATACTCCTATAAAAGGAGTGTAAGTTTTGAGGGAAAAAAAAAGAATTTCATCCACCTATGTTCCCCTCTTTCTTTTTCTCCGAGCATCTCTTTCCGCTCGACAAAACTCTTGTAATAGCACTCAAGAACACTAATTCGTGCGACTACTAGTGTTTGGTGGAGATCGCGGTTCGCCATTGTATCCCGAGAAACAAAAGATCTACAACAACCTCGATGCATTGGAGATGTGGGGGAAATCTATTTTAAAGAATCTGCATTGAAGGCAGACTTTAGCTCCTCAATTTCAGCACTCAGCATTGATACTCAGCCACTCGGCGACTCGACCACTCAGCCTTGGCTACTTAATCACTCGACTATTCGGCCTTAGCTACTCGTGCACTCGGCTTTGGTGACTCATGTTCTCGGCAATCGGCTTCGTCTACTCGAGCACTCGGGCTCGGTCATCCGACATTCAGCACTTGACTCGACAACTCGGGCAATCAGACTCGACAACTCAACTCAGCCTAACTTTCAAGGCAGTTTAAGATTATCAGCTTAAGCCTCTCAAGAGATAAGTCTGATTTGATTTGTACTTTCAAATTTAGACTATCTTCCTACCTCTGGACATAGGTTGTCCAACGGTCTTAAAATATATTCGATTCTGTTGAGATAACCATGAAAAAGGTTAACGTGCAACAAACTCAACGCGTGACAGCCCCCTCCATTCCGATTAGAAATGTTGTAATCAACCATGGAGAAAAGTCAAAGAAGTTCACTATGTTAAACTTCAAGCGGTGGCAGTAAAAGATGCTCTTCTACTTGACCATGTTGAATTTGACTCGGTTCTTGACTGAAAAACCTCTCAAGTTGGATGAGAATGCAACTGATGTCCAAACCATCAGTAAAGTGGAGGCGTGAACTCATTCTGAGTTCTTATGCCAAACAACATCCTCAACTGCCTTGCCGACTCGCTATACGTTGTATATAACACGAAGAGAATGACTAAGGAACTGTGAGAGTCCCTAGACAAGAAGTACAAGACAAAGGATGTAGAAGCCAAGAAGTTCATCGTGGGTCGATTCTTGGACTATAAAATGGTTGA
>JBAMHZ010000065.1:1715183-1731443 GCA_037177395.1 Alpinia galanga
CATGATCTCCTCTTGAAAGCCTGTGATGATAAGTAACTGCTGGCATGTCAAATCCATAACTCATGTTAGGAAGATAGTGAACTTCAACTTGTTCACTTGAAGTCCTACCGTTGCACCAAAATCTCACAAATAATTTGTCAAGATACCCATTGAAGCTACATCACCTGCTACATCACCTCTACTCAAAAGAAAGGGATCATCTGCATAGGTAAGCTGGGCTAATTTGAGATGACCACATTGAGGATGACAGTTGAATTATGCTCTTGTGGTGTACCTCTATAGTTGTCTCACAAAGATCTCTATGCAGATGTCAAAGAGATAAGGTGATAGTGGATCTCTTTGTTTCAGTCCTTTAGCTCCTTTGTAATATCCAATTGTGCCACCATTAATAACTAGTGAAAAAGAGATTGTAATCACACACTCCATGATTCATGACACAAATGACAAAGGAAAGTTTAGCCCCAACAAAACATCTCACAAGAAATTCTAGTTCACAGAATTGAATACTTTCTAGAAATCAATCTTCGTGATGCATTTGGACCATATTCTCTTTCTACTATAGCTCCAGAATAATTCTTCGGTCAAGTGAATATTGTCGAAGATAAATTTAGTCTGCTTGTTAATATCTTAGAAATAACTTTATAAAAGATCGTATAGCAAGATATAGGCCGTTAATGAGACACTCTACTAGCATGTGCTAACATGGGAACTAGGGCAATCAAGATATATTCTGTCTTCATAATATTTTCTCAGTGCAAAAAAATTCTTACACTACAGCCACAAAACTCGATTGGACTATATTTCATACATATTTAAAGTACATAGAGTCATATCTATCTGAATTAGGGGGCCTTTGATTTCCAATGTTAAATAGAACACCTTTAATTTCTTTGACGGAGGGAATACATACAAACTAATTATGTTGTTCAGATTATACCATTCAGCCCTATTGTAACATTGGGTAAAATACTCCAAGGTAATTAAAATTACTAATTAATTATAATCAAAATTATTTTAATATTGATTAGTATTGTTTAAAAATCAGTTAAAATTATTTTAATTTAGTCAAAATTAATCAAATACTATTATAGCAATTGTAAGCAAAGTTGCCTCTATAAAATTGGTTAGAGTAGCTTTGCTCTAATTGTTTTATATTAGAACAACTTTGCTCAAAGTTATTTTAATTAGATTGGACAAAAGTATTCAGGAATATTTTTTTTTTAATATATTTTTTAAAGTTGGATGCTTTTTCAAGAGGATAATGATAATAAAGGGCCTAGGGGATAAAGCTACACTATTAAAGGTCATTTTGCCCAATCACATTTAAATGGGCCTTACTTGGGCCCAATCAAAAGCCCATGTGTTATTTGTTCCGGCCTACAGCAAAAGCCCTCCAGTCCCCACACCGCAAAGAGGCCGCCGAAGGAGAGATGGCGCGGTGGCGGAGAGCCGGCGCAGGGTTTCTCCGGGCGGCGTCAACGCCGCTGTGGCAGGGGGATGCTGCTCACGAATGCCACCGAACGATCCAGGCGGTCCTGAGGGAGCATACCGGGGGCCGTTACGCCGCCATGCAGCGAGCCGCCGGCCGGATTCCTGCGGCGGTCCTCAACCGGCGCCACGGAAGTGACGACATCGCTAACACGCAGCTCCTCACCACCGACGAAAAGCAAATCCGTGAATTCCTCGATCGATCACCCTTCTTCTGCTCCACTCCTATCAAGCTCCAAGTCCGCGCCAGGCCTGACTCCGCAGTTGTCCTTCGATCCGGCACTGTTCTATCTATCCAGGATTCCAGGTACGGACTCGAAAACGCTAAAATCTTATTTACGGCCTCTTTGTTCTCTGCTTTCCATTTTTAGATTGAGATCCTGGTTGTTGTTGAATCGTAGGTCCACAAGAGCCAGGAGACGGGGCAAATAATGAACTTGATGTTTGAATGGGCGGATGAAGGCTCAGTGTTGAAGGTTGACGTGCCTGTTGTCTTCCAGGGAGAGGATGCCTGCCCTGGATTGAAAAAAGGTTTGAGCTTTCTCTGGTAATTCTAGGTTTTCTTTGGTCATTTTTCTGCGCTTAGTGTTCTTTACTTGACATTTCTTGATTGATCCTGTTAGGCATAGTAACTGCAGCCACCGTTGATTTATCGTTAGGTTTCATTTAAAACATGTTTAAGATCGGTATGGATATCGAAAGGAAGATGTTATCTTTCTCTGAGACATTGCTTCATGGTTTCTTTGAACTCTGCCACTCTCACTACAAGGACACCTTATGTCATTAATTCGTATTCTGTTGCCAAATTCTTGCCTATCAAGTGGCAGTCTGCTCTCTTCTTTCCTACTTTAACTCCATTAATAGAGATTTTCTTCATGTTTTATTACAATAAACATATTATAATTCATGGAAACCAATTGAGCAAGGAAAGAAAAGTGTGCCATATGATGACAAATATATGCATATGAAAAGAAAGGATGATTTTAGATACATATCCAAAATAATATTCTTTTCAGCTATTGATAACCGCATAAGAAGAACCAGATTTGGGGTGGTTGTTGAGTTCTTGTTCTGCCCTTACCTGTTTACCAGGCTACCACATAACAACTAGATAGCTATACATACAAAAAAGAAAAGAAAAAACCCATTTAGCAGTAGTTCCACTAATTTCATCTGATGATAAATTGTTACAAAATATCTCCCCAATTATAAATGTCTAAATAACATCTTAATTGTAAATTATGCACAAAGTCGGGAAACTTTTTTGCTAGTTGGGGTTTACTTGTAGTGGCTAGACCACTGTGAGTATACTTTAAAAAGTAAACACTATTTTCTTCCTGATCTTTTAAAGTCAGATTAGTTGTTAAACAATATGGTTCGAGAACAGAATTGTATAAATCAGCTGTATTGTACTGTGAATTCTTAATTATGACTGCAGATTTGGTGAAAAAGCAATAAGACAATAACTAACTCAGACACTTATAGGTGTTTCAGCTCAAAGATCAATTAACTTGATAAAATCAAGACTGAAGTAAATACAGTTAGCATGGATGAAGAGCAATAAAAGGTTATTTTGAGCTTGTTCTAGCTTTTCCTGGATCTGTTCTGATTAATTGTCTCATCAAAAAGATGTGGTCTGAGTCATAGTTGTCAAAAATTGCTATCGGTATTGGAATCGGGTTGTCTAAAAAAATACAAGTATTGACTAAATCAAATTGGTAGGACTGATGGAATTTGAATCATTGGGAAAATAAAAAAGTCAAAAAATTAAATAATTTAACATAAAAGATGGCAAATGATGTTCAATCATAATAAAAATACATATCATGTAACATAATAACACAATATAATGATAGAATCAATTCATTAGATTAGTTATACTATTAGTGATTTCATATTATTTTTATTATGAGGTGAACAATATCATATTACTAATGTCATTATATTATTAAATCCAATATAAATGTTTTAGATTATTTGTGGATATTAAATCGTACTTATTAATATAGAATCAATAGTAATCATCATCACATTTGTTAATATAAGGTTTGATAATACCACATTAGGGTGATGAAGTGAGGGATTCAAGCTAGAATTCACAAGAGCAACAAGGATATCTTTCTCTCTTGCATGCCTTTGCTGGTATTCAATCTAAGATCGGGAAAGGGTTGGCTAAGAATGGTTAAGCTTATCAAAGATCAATTTAGTTTGACAATCTATTCCATCATTCTCATTCATGATTTGATGTGCTTTCAATCAATTTAATTTACTTTTTCACAGAGTTAATCTTTTTAAGGTAACTTCTTTGAATCTCTACTTCCTCAAAACTTTACCATCAATCTATATGAGATAAATGGATTGGATTTTGCCTATACTGATCCAACTTGGGCAATCTATATCTGGTGTCAACTGATTTCGACAACTATGGCCTGAATATTATTAATTCACGAAGCTAATGGATATGACTTGATTATTTAATATCAGTTAACTATAACCTTGTGATTGACCCGAGCCTAAATACAATTTGTAAGGTTAAGTTCCACAGCTCCTACCATTGTACAAGAGTTATTAGGTGAATAGGATCAGTAAGATAGTGCATTTAGTTACCCAATGGTATTTTATCTTAAAATTTTGCCATGAGTACTATACAAAATGTTAAAAGGTGTATATAGGTGGCATGTGATTAACACACATGCAGTATGTAAGGACATAAGTAGTGTATTATCATAAATATTTTAAAAAATTATTTCGATAAAAAGGACAAATAGACACATAATAAAATATATTTATTGGCATATCTAGTTCATACTTTCAATCATATAATGCAACAATTTAAAATTGATCCAAATAACATTTTTTGAATTATACTTAGAAACTGCATATTCCATGAATTGTTTTAACCTTCTATATTGCATACATACTTTATAGTTACCCATTGATTTTCAAAAGAAATCATAGGTAGGAAATGGGCCTGTGTTGCAACTAAAACAATCTAGTTCTCGCAATCAAGGATCATCTCTAACATTTCATGAATTTGAAGTGCTTGAAGACGTTGCAATGACAGGATTTCCTAGTATTGTTCCAAATGCATGTCAGATAAGGCGATATGGCAACTTGTCCCTTGAATAGGTTATCACATTGATCCTTTCTGGTGGTATGCTGAGCATTTAAATGTGTAGTTGAAGAACAGTTACATATTATTGAACCGCATGACATATGGTTGTGCTTTCTTTTTTCTAAGCTACTTGGCTACCAATCCCTTGCATTACATTCAATATGTTTGTAGGTGGTTATCTTCACAAGATAATAGTCAGCCTACCATACCTCTGTCCTTGGGAACACATTCCTCAAAAAATCGAGGTGAACCTAACAGATCTGGACATTGGAGACGCAGTTCTAGTGCGTGACGTTGGAGTCCATCCTTCACTGAAGCTACTGAGTGAAATCAACGACAAGCCAATCTGTAAGATTGTAGCGACAAAGCCGGCAGAGTAAAAAAATTAAGATGGGAAGAAAGGATTCTGAAATGGCGGAAGATGGAGAAGCCTAAAGAATGATACTTGTTTGCCAACAGATCTGTGATCTATTCATTCGCAGTTCAAGAACTTGTAATCTACTATTGAACAATCCCTAGGTTTAGTGTTATACAAGATTAGCACATGAATGAGCTTGAATTCTGTGATGAAAGAAATGAAATATTCCTGTTTTCTTGAATGTGATAATTTTTTTTCATCGGCAATAAGCTCTAATGTCCTCAATTGTTTAATGCCCTCTTTCCATTCTTATCTCTAGCATCCAATGTCGATAAATAATGTAGCACGTAGGAGTAATGAAACCTCTAAAACAATATATGGAATTATTGATAAAAGTGATTGAGATTAATAAAAAAATCTTTGAAATTGTCACGACTCAATAGAACTAAAATGAAGGTTGAATGAGAATAGGCGAGAAGGTGCAACAATGGCACGAGCGAAAGTAAACAAGACGAAGACATGATATAAAGCTCCCAAGTTGAGCTAAGACGTTGGATAAAGAAAGACGATAATTTAGTGATTTTACTCATTCCACTCGCTCAATTTTAACTCTCCCTGTTCCCAAAACTCTTTATGAAGAATTAGAAGGAATAATTCATTCTCTCGACAAAGACTTCACACGTTTCTTGGAAAATCTCTAAGATCATGCTCCCCTTTAATCTAAATCATATGTACACCTGCTTCATTCTCCCATTTCCATGCAAAACTCATGATAAACTTTCACATCGATCATTTGCAATTCCTCTTAATCATTGTCAGCACCTCCCACATGTTTCCATAATCAAAATTTTATAACCAAATTATCATCAACAAAGTCAATGGATGTGTTTTGTCAAACCGCAAATAATTAAGAGTGCTTAATATGGTCAACTTCATCTCACTTCCACATGCTCTCCTTCTGCTTTATATGAATGAGATCCCCACAACACATTGCAGGACACTCCATCTCTCCATTCATGGAGCAAGGTTTCGATGATCCAAGCTTTAAGGTCTCAGTTTTTGGTGCTTATGGAGGATTCTGTGTTCCACATTTTGGGCACGGTTATGGTTTTTATCTGAATGAATCAATCAGATGCAAATCCACAAATTTCAGAGCCAGCAATTTGTGTCACTGCAATTGGAGATCCAGCTGGTTTCAATGAGGATGCAAGCAGCTATGATATTGGACAGGCTGTTCCTCCTCAGGATTCAGCAATTTGTGTCACTGCAATTGGAGATTTGGCTCATTTCAGTGAGGATGCAAGCAGCAACGACATTGGACAGCCTGCTCCTCCTCAGGATCCAATGCTGCAGGTTAAGAGAAAGCGTAGAGATTCAAAAGACGATGTCTCCTCCAAAACCTCAAGGAAGGCTCAGGTTTCATGGATTGTAAGTATGAAAAGCCTAAGCTGTAAGGAGAAAGCTCAATTTATACTCATGAATCTATTTAGACGATCAAGTTAGATCAAAATACATGCTGAAAAGAGTGCACCTTTGAAGAAAGGCCAGAAAGAGGACTCGGACTTGCGATAAAGAAGCCGCAGCTACAGCTCTGAAGATGTCGACGGAAGACAGGTAGAAGAACAAGAGCCATCAACTAATCCACAGAATCTATATGCGAGGGTAAATTTTATGGCATTACAAACCAAAATTATAGAAGAATAATATGCTAACTATTGTTGTTTTAATACAGAAAAGAAGGGAAAGAATCAACATGAGACTGAAAATTTTGCAGAATCTGGTTCCTAACGCAACTAAAGTAAGTTTCAGACGTATGTTTTCAAACTACATAAGAATATATAAACTACTGTAATTTGGTAAACTGATTGGCGAAATCAAACAGGTTGACATAAGTACAATGCTGGAGGAAGCTGTCCACTGTGTAAAGTTCTTGCAGCTACAAATCAAGGTAAGTAGAACCACAAAATTTAAATTATGTTAAATATGAACCAAATGCAGCAAACTAATGTAGAAAT
Source organism: Alpinia galanga (assembly GCA_037177395.1). Taxonomy (NCBI): domain Eukaryota; kingdom Viridiplantae; phylum Streptophyta; class Magnoliopsida; order Zingiberales; family Zingiberaceae; genus Alpinia; species Alpinia galanga. The sequence goes on from JBAMHZ010000065.1 coordinate 1,722,160, forward strand.
TAAATCTTAAGTTCGTAAAAGCACTTGAACTAAGTTTGTTCTTTCCTCTAAATATGTTAAGTGCAGCTCTTGAGCTCGGATGAACTATGGATGTATGCTCCAATCGCTTACAATGGAGTCAATATAGGACCTAAAGACCATTCCACCAAGGGAAGAAAAGTAGGAAGCTAGAAGAATGGTTTGAGATTATATAAGCTAACACTTGCAGACACTGGTTCTTTTCCTGAGTAATATTGGGCCACTAAATAATAGTATAATTGTGAGAATATTTAGTTGTTTAACTGTTCTTTTTTCATAAAATCCGGATTTTAGAACGGGAAGGAATCAATTCATCCACCATCCGGATTGTATAAACTTTCAAATGGGGTGAAATATCAATCTATAGAGTGAAGAAATATAAATGCTTGCCTTTTTAAATTGGTTAAACATTATTTGAGTTTTGGTGTGCTGCTCAGAATTGTTCAGTGATTGCAGAGTTAGACCAACAGTTGGAAGAGTGGAATGACGTCACTAGCGTTAGTTTCTTGATGATTTTTTGTATAAAAAAAATACAATTAGAAAAGGAATGTGATACAAGAACACATACAGAAAGCAATTCGCGATCATCTTCATGGAACACATATAAGATTGCAGTAATTGAAATTTTTTACCTGTATCAAGTGAGAGACAGAGAAATAAAAGATTTTGTAAAACACTGAAATCAACATTAACGGAGTAAACAGTTTGTGGACATGTAGAACGACCAAGAAAAGAAAACTTCATACCTCTCTCAACAGGTTCGAGAGGAAAGCTGGAGGGGAAGATGGTTAGGGCTTGTAAATGGGCCGGACTTTGACAGCCCAGATGCTGGCCCATTGATATTCATTCATGATCACCTCTATTATACACTATTTGATCCCTAAAGGTGGTGGATAATGAAGTTTTTTTTTAAATCATGACATATTTTTAATCTTGAAAATATACCTTATTCTGCATTATTATGATATTTTAATATAAAAAATATATATAATACTTTTATATAAAAAAATTATTTATCAATTTGATTAAATTATCTAAAATTAACTAAATTTTATTTTAAAACGTTAAAAACATTTCAAAAAATAATTGTAGCATCTATTCAAATTAATTTTAAAACATTTGTAACATTTTAAAAATTAAATTTTAAATAGATGCTGCAGCTATTTTAAATTATTTTAAACCATATTAAGTTAATCAATATTTTTTATATAAAACTATTCTACATATAGTATTTTTGATAAATTAACTAATAAAATAATTTATTTCAAAAATATCACATTTTTGACTTATTTTTTATTTCTATGACTTTTAGTCTCTAATCTAATTGATAAATGTTTTTTTTAAATATCCCATTTTAAATTTATAGAAAAATAGAAACAATCTAATTGCTAGTAACTCTTTAATTGATTTTTTTTTTAAAAAAAAATTGTTTTTTAAATTTCTATTAATATTATTATTGTTAATAATAAATACGAGTCTGTAATAAAAGTCAGATTCTTAAAATAAATAAATTGCAGGGCTATTTAAGTAAAGTTGGATCACTTCTCGTCGAACTCAATAAAAAGCACACTAAACTGGAAAGTAGCTTTCGATCTGTGCGTGAGAGAGAGAGAATTAAAAGGCGCGATGGCGACAAGCTTCCTGTCGTTGTTCGAAGAAGAAGGTCGTTCGTTCCAGTGAGAGATTTCCATTTTTTTATTCTTCTTGGATCTCTCTCCTCTCCCTTTCCCCGTCGCCCAGGGGATCGAAATCCCCCCGCTCGATCGGCGTCAGCGACTCCTCCAGCGCGCAATTCCAGGTCTTCCCCTAAAGCTTCCACCTTTCGGGGTACCGAGTCCGATCCTTAGTTGCTTCTGGCGGCGCCGCACTTGCTGGGCTGTGGATGTTCTGCGTTCGGATGAGGAATCCTCTGGTGCTTGGCTTCGGATTTGGCTTCGCGTACGCTTTCCTGATCCTCGTTTTCCAGTTTTTTTTTCTTTCCTTCTGGTTTTGTTAGATTACCCAGAAAAATCTTGCTACTTTCTGTATTTGTTTCTTCTGGTCTCTTTGAATTGATGGCTTTTCGAGCTGATGTTCTGTGTTTGAACTCTAAGAAAAAAGATTCATTCATCTTCTTGTTCGTGTTATTCGTACATCATCTACAGATATGTTGACGAATTTGTTGTAAATTTGTACTGTCTTGAAATGCCCATGCATCTTTTCTAAAGTGATAAACATTGTCAAAAAGCATAAATTTACCAGATTGGTGAACTTTTCTTTTCAGTATCGTCCCAGACTTCTGGACGGTGAACCCAGAAGTTGAATTGCACTTCGGAAAGAAGGTTGCCTGAGACATCTCTCACGACAAATGCTACAGTGTTGAGGTATCCTGCATTGGGAATTTGATTTAAAGAGACTCTTACCCATTTTGCAGCAGCGCGTTCCTTCCTTGATTGTTAATTCCATAGGTTCCTCCTTTTCAAGTTACAATCTGATGATAGAGAAAACTAATGAAGTAACTCTCCATAAAGGCATTGAGTTAATCACTGAATTTTGTTTCTTGCATAAATGTGGGCTGAGTACTACTGAAATTGTTGAAACAAAGCCGCCTAAGTTTTGCTTTATTTTTAAGCATTTTAATTGCTATGTTGGCATGAATCAGATGGAGGGTGGACTAATGAAATTTTAATTTATTCTCCTTGTGTGTATTCGTGCCACTCATTTGCAACTTGTTTCGGAAGTTCTTTGAACAGTATTTACAAATTTATCCTTGTTGCTATTTTGCAAGGTTATGTGAAATACGTATATTGGCTAGATAATTATTTTGAAAGGAAGTAGTATAATCAAACATGCAACCTGATGGGTTAGGAATTAGCTCTACTGAATGAATTGTCTGGTTGTCTTGTAGCTCATGTTCTTTGGACAGTATTTACAAATCTATTGTTATTGCTATTTCACATGGTTACCGAATATACATAATATGTTTTATAGAGTAATCACATTCATCTTGTTATGTATTTATTTTGGTGGCTCTGTTATAGCCAAAAATGCAATAAGATGAGCTAGAATTTTGTCCTAGTGGATGTGTTGTTCAATTGTCTTGTAGCTAATGTTGCATAACTTGTTTTGACTTTTCTTATTACAATTTCTTTTATGGAAAAGAATAACTAACTTCTGGCTTCATTAGATAATCTCTCCTAGTTGAGCGTGACGTGTTGAAATGGGGTTTCCCCACTCCCATAGTCCTGCATGGATAAGTGTGATGGTCCATTCATACTAGGAGGGGCATCCCCTACTTCATCAGTACAGTACCATATCCAGACTTATATAACTAGCAGGAGGTGGTTAGTTGAAACATGGTTTCTTGATATGCCCATGGTACCACATAGAGAAGTTCAATTATCCATGATGCACTGATGGAATGGGTTTTCTGCTCTGCTTCTTCTGATTACAAATTGTAAAATAAGAATTACTATATTCCTTTCTGTGTCCATATGCCATAGATAAGTGAAAGACCGAAATGCATATAAAAAGAGATTTAAATTGGGGATTAAAAACATTAAACTTGTCGATCTTGCCTAGAGGCTAACTTTCCCAGCAAGTAGAAGTGTGAGGCAGCAGTGACCTATTTGAGTTCTGTAAAGTGATTATTGTAATTGCAATTTCATGGTTGGGTTTTGTCATTTTTTTCCTTTGGTGGAGAAATTCAGTGTCAATCCGAGTCATTTTGTTCTTTGCTAATTGATCTAGAACTTGCAGGAATGGCAACAAAAATGCAGACTAAAAGTTACCTTCCAGGATATTGTTCCACGGAGGATGTTGAGGACACAAGTAGCTGGTTTGGCTACTATCAAGATAAAAAACCAAGCACACATCTCTGCAGTAATTATGTACAAAGTCTGGTGAATAGGTGCTCAGATAAAGATAAAGTAATGCTAAAGCACACAATGCTTGAACATGAAATGATATTCCATAACCAGGTAGCTTGGTATTTTTTGGGAAAAAAAAATTCTTTGGAACTGTTTGAGAGAATAATCTCTGTCTAATTTAGACTATCCTGTCTCATTTTATATCTTTGATGGCATGTATTTCATCTGTGTTTTTGAGTTGTTACATCACATCTGTACTTGCTTGAATAGCCAAATTGTACTACTTATATCAAACTATCTTAAAACAAACTTTGTAGGTCAATTATCCTTTACCGTAGTTGATTGGGGTCCCTAACATTTGTGTGATCATGTACCCATGTTTATAACGTGGATGAGTTGGCATTAGCCTTTCAAGGTCCAATTTGAAATTCATCAAAAAAAATTTCTGGTGAACTTTTGGAAGATGCTAATTTATATATGTTTCAACTTGAAAAATATATTTTGTCCCCATAATTGGTCTGATTGTATGAGCTTCTAGAAGTAGGTGCCAAAGGTCTAAATACCATGAAATTCATCAATGCTTTTGTGGATAAGTTTGTTTTGTATCTTTAGTATCCTGATCCATATCTTATAAAGCAAGGAAAGTGGAGCAAAAACTGGAACATCAACCAATAGTGTTTCTTCTTCTTGTTGTAATATGTTAGACCTTGACAGATATGTTTGCATTATTCAACAGAGTTAATGCAATTTTTCTACCATCTAATTAAAAGTTGTCAGTTAGTCCTGCAATTTTTTATTAGTCTTTTTTATAAGAAAGTTGGGACTAGAGGGCTTTCTCTGATTTTTTTGTATTTGGTAGTTAATCTTTTTCTGCATACAAAGGGGAGCCTTGGCGCAACGATAAAGTTGCTGCTTTGTGACCTCGAGGTCATGGGTTCAGATTTTGGAAACGACCTCTTAAAAAAAAAAGCAAGGTAAGGCTGCGTACAATGGATCCTTCCCACATGGCGGGAGCTTCGTGCACCGGGTTGCCCTTTTAACCTTTTTCTGCATACATTTAAATGATCCACCTTATTGATCTCAAATTCACCTATTGTGATACTCTAGTTTAGTACCACATCACAAATTGTGGACCAACAAGGAGTTTTGAAGGTTTAGATGGGTGAACTAATGCTAATTCGGCCTTAAGTATTTTGAACTATTAGTTAGCAGTAATAAGTTAATGTCCCAATTCTATCATCTAGGTAGGTTGTGACATTTTGGCATCATACAAGACCAAATCCTAGGAATGTGAGGAGTATTCAAAGGACTGACTCTCTAATAGTGAAGCTACCATGGGAGCCCTATTAGAGATAATTCTGGATTATAAACTGGAAGTTGGGTTATATAGAGGACGTTGAATATTAAATAGAGGATGTTGCCCGCATGATAAATTATGAGCTACTGAAGAATATAGTGAACTAACATTAACTTGATTTTAGCATTTTGAACTAGTTTTTAAACCTAATAAGTCAATTGGTCAGGTATCTCATATAACTGTTGAGACATTAATATTGTCATATAACTAATGGTGCTTCACTTATATCTCAGGTATATGAACTTCATCGTCTTTATAAAACACAGAAGGACCTTATGACCGAGTTTCAAACTAGAGGACTCTGTGGATCTTCTATTGTTGCAGAAGCATCACATTCAAATTCTTTTACATCTCAAATGCAATCTGAGTGCCTTGAAAAGAGATCACAGACATCCCATCATGTAGGAAACAACAGCTATGGAAAGGCGGTCCTTGCTTGTAATGAACAATTCCACTTTAGTTTCTCTAGGGAAGATAGTGTTCAATCTCATCCCAACCCATTACTGAATGGAGATTTTGAAAAGGACAGCAAGGAACTAGGCCCTGTGAATCGGAAAAAGTTTGACCTTCACCTTCCAGCTCATGTATATATAGACATTGAAGATAATGATGAATCTGATCAGAAGATATTTTCTCAGCTTCCACGCCCTCCCAGTATTCCCAAGAATGCAACTTACTCTTTCTCCAATGAGAATGATGCAAAAGGGAGCATTCATAAAGAAGATCAGCGTGTGTTGAACTCACTTATGCAGATCAACATATTAACCTGCGGCATGATTGATTTAAATAAGCCTGCAAAAGATGTAAGTTCAGAAGGACCTTCAAACTCACAATCTCTTCACTTGCTTGGCTTGAAGACTCACAGTGAACCAACTCAAATGCATTATTCATCTGTGAGATCAAGTACTAGTATCAGTGACAGGCATTGTGTTCAACAGACCACATCAGATTACTTGTGTACAGATGTACTCCCAAAAAGAGAATGGCCTTTGTCTAGACTTGAATGTGGTAATGCATTGATCCCGTAAACCTGTCTACTTTGATGTTCATAACTTGATCTATACCTTACCATCTATAAATCCATTGTATACGATGACTGCATTTCAGTCAGTTGTTAAATATAACCATGTTTTTTATCTTTTGTTTAGATGCTAAATATAATGCATTTGATTGAATAGGTGTCAAAATAAACTCTTAAAAATGTAAGTGTTGTATCTTCTCATAATCTCAGTTAATCATAGCTTACAAAATTTTTGTCGGAACCAAATTGGATAAATGATGAATAGATACTAGCATCTTATATCATGGAATAATGTCTATTGGGCATTGTTTCCCATCCTTGTTGAATTATGTTGCATAAAGAGATGAATCAGGACATATCACAAGAGGTAAGCCGTAACCAAGCTTTAGTTTTTATGCTTCTATGTTCTATGTGCTGTGTGAGGGGTTTTTTTTTTTAGCGTGCAAAATTTATCAGCAAATGCTATATAACAGTTGGGGCATTATCCGAGTTACAAATATTCATATTTTGTTTGTGAAAATACCAGGAAAAACTTGGATATACTTTAACTTGTTCATGATTTGTTGAAAGAAAATTGAGAAAGGAAGCATGTCATGATCAACCAGAATATAGAAATATCAACACAACATTTAACTTGTAAATTAAGTCTATCTTTTCTGTTATTCTCAATATCATTTGTGTCTGAATATTTTTTGAAGCATTTCCTGTATTATTGGAACTGGTTATTCTTTGCACTCAATTCAAACATGATCTTCTCCTTATTTATGCAGGTAGAAGTAGCAGTTCTGTGGATTTTCTTGCTCCGAGCTCTGCTAATAGTAACATCCCAGCAGTGATGCATGGGAATTTGCAGTCGAACACTAACACACATAGAAATAATCAAACTCTTCCATTTGCTCATTGCCCAGGGAAATGGTCCGGACAAAAGCTATCAGCCAGAGACACTCACTTCAATAGCTTGGCGCCTGCTTCTGTCACAGCTCCGAAGGCTGGCTTAACCAGTTATGCACCTGCATTTGTTTCATCTTGGGCAAAACCTTCAACAAGCACAAATGACAAGTCATCTGCAGCTCAAGCTCTTCCTTTTCGTCCATCATCAAATCCTAGTAATGAGAGTTTGTTTATCGCCAATCAAATTCCTATTACTTGTGAAAAGAGTGGGAGTTCTAGGAACTCGATCCCAGGCCTCGAACATGGTATTTTGGTCTCTTGCACAAATTTATTTTGCCATGGTACCCGTCATTGTTCTGATGCCACACATCTAAAGCACAAATATGTTAAACAAGATCAGAATGATCATCATAATCAAACCCTTCACAGCAATATACCAAAGCATGATCAGAATGCTTACTTCAGAAGGGACCTGGGAACCTCACTAAAGATAAACCTAAATCAAGCATATCGGGATGTCACTGAAGACAGGCATTGTGTCAGAGTGGATACCATTGATCATGTTGCCGAGAGCAAATATGGTAAATTGTCATTGCCATCTTGGCTCAACAGTAGAACATATTTTGACAAGTCCAATGACTTGAAGAAGCTTGCTGCCGAGGTAGATTTCAGCTTCTTGAATAGACATGTGCAGCTCAGTTCAAGGATGCATGCCCAAACTCTTGAGAGGGAAGAGGAGAGATTTATTTCTCTGGGTAAGGAAGAACATCTAAACAACAGCACAAAGATTTTGAAAAATGATGACAACATGGTTCTTACAGACTTGGGCTTTGATGCAAAAGTTATTAAGTCGGAGAAAAAGACTTACATCAGTGATTTGTATAGTGCAATATGTGATGGAAAGAACAGAGAGAGGGTTAGGAGTCACATTAATTTGAACGTTGAGTTTCCATGTGTAGATCATCCTATGCCATCAGAGGAACTCCATGATTGTGAGAGAGTGGCTACGTCGCACTCTTCACCAAGCTTCTCTGCAAAAACTTATTCCATCAATTTGGAAGTGCCGATATCTCAATCTGAAATGGGCAGCTTAAATCAGCATAACCATATTCCATCATGCAAGAAAGATGCTTCAGAAGAACTGTTCCATTCTGGCAATACACTTCAATTGGCTGCCCAGAACTTAATTGATCTCTCCATGGATTGCCGTAATTGTTCGAATGGAATCACTCCTAACATGTTAGTAAAACCCACATCCGACACCTTGTCATGGTTTGCAGAGGTTGTCGTATCCTGCAGTGCCAAAAGTCCAAATCTGATATCTGATGGTGTTGATCGCGGCATTCAATCTTCAGGCAATGATGGTTATGATCTATTTGAGGCCATGACTCTAAATCTGAAAGAGATTAAGACGGATCAGTCTTCACCCAAGGAAATCAACAACAAAGATGAGAAAAAAGACACGGTAGATACTGAAGCAGCCTCAATGCTTTTCACAGGGCCTCGGCATTGCCAGGCAAGAAAGAGAAGGCAGAGAATGGACTTCCAGAACGATATCCTCCCTGGCCTCGCATCCTTGTCGAGGCAAGAAGTGACCGAGGATCTTCAAAACATCGGCGAGATGATGAAAGCATCAGGTAGGCCTTGGCAGACGGGCTCAACAAAAAGAAACAAATGCAGAAATGGAATGAAGTCTCAAACAAGTAGGCAATCAAGAAATTTAGCCATCAACATTGGGGAGGTTCAGGTCAGTGAAAGAAGCATGATTGGATGGGGGAGGACAACAAGGCGATTCCGTCGACAAAGATGCCCACCTGGTGGTCTCACTGCTTCAACATGAAAAGGGCACCATGCTTGCATTCCATTATACAAGTTATTGCATTGATCGATATGGTTTATATGGCAGACTGTGACACTGCATTATAAATTTTGCATTTCTACCTCAAGGAGAAGAGAGTGAACGAAGCTTAGACATCAGAATCGATTCCCTAGATACTGTGAAGTCTCGAGTTAATCGATTTGTAGACACTGCTAAGAATTTGTCAAGCTAAGCTCTCACTATGAACTGTTAATATATGAACAAGAGGTGTTAAAGGTTTTTTTTTTTTTTTTTTTTTTCAGTTATATGACAACCCGATCCCTCGGCACT
>JBAMHZ010000065.1:1749883-1760328 GCA_037177395.1 Alpinia galanga
TCTAGAAGACTAATGTTGATGTTGTAGGCAAGAAAAGAGTTCACGTTTAAGAAGGGAGGGTGGTTGATGCTTATTTTTTAGGGGAGAGAAAGAGTCACACAGAGAGAAATAATTGGAATAGGTTTACAAGGGAGGTTGATGTTCATTTTCTAGGCGAGAGGATGAGTCACGCAAGAAAAATGTGCTGCATGCATGCAACCTAATTAATTTAAAGGGTAATAAAAATATGAGTTAGACTTTAAATTTTTTGTCGCTTTAATAAGGCGAGGAAAACTGTGCCTTAAGTGCACCTTAACCTCTCAAGAGACGCGCTTAAGCGCCTTCTTTAAAGTATTGTGTCTGGGTCACTACCCAGGCACAAATGGCATGCCTAACTACGCCTTACGCCTAGGCGTAGCCAGGCGTGTGCTTTTCACAACTATGGCTACTCCTAGTTGCACTTGAATATTGGTATTTTATGTTTTAATTAATTTTACACGTCCATCTTAATATCCTCTGCTATATTAATTTTTTAATAGTTGCTTCCGAACAAACACATCTGGTGATCCACAAAGTATTATAGGTCATACTGCAATTTTATAAATTTTGTTCCTTTTAGCTTAAGGACGTGATGATCAAACAAGACTTCAGATGGGCCTCTTTGTTTCAATTATCATTCTTTATGCTATTAATGATATATTCATCAATATTCCTTTTTTGCTGCCCAATATAGATCTAAGATACCTAAAAGTTTACTTATAGAGAATTCATGTCTATCCATCTTAACTTTTCCATTGATTCTTTTCTTATTTCTGAAAATCTAAAGATACATTTCATATATTCAGTTTTGTTCTAACTTATCCTAAAACATATAGTTCCTAAAAGTTTTACTCTGCAATCCGAGCTTCAAAACAAATTTAATCACACTTTATCAATTCACACGACATTGTTGGAAATAACATAACATAATAAGAATGCCAAATTTTTTGCAAGGATTCTTTTGCAACAACTGTGAAGTAAATTCTTTACTGCTTAAGCCCACTCATGGTTATGGCTCCTACTTTCAGGGAAAAAAAAATGCTTGAGCATCATATTTTGGTGTAGTTGTGATATAGGCACTGGAACAGATCTAAAACTCGTGAGTGGATTTTCTTTTGCACTGGAATTAAGGCAACCAGACTGATGCAAAATTAGAGGTTAAATTACTTGATGGTGGAAACCTCTAATTATGTTTCCTAATAGTCGTTAGAATTTCCTTTCTGAAATGGTTGAGAAGCAGAGAATTTGAAGTTCTTAATGTCCTTTTTAAAAATGATTGAAGCAAACAGAGTGGTTTTGGGGGATCTTTTTGAAGCATTCTGCAAACAAAGTTGGAACAGATGAAACATTTATACAGATCTTCAAACTTCTAGTTTCGCAGTTTGTGCATAATGGCGAAACCATTCCTTAAATTTTCTTGGATTTTTTTTTTTCATTCCTGGTCATGGAGAATTAGAAGTTGGCTTGAACTGATCATTTATCTCAATTTATTTCCAACGCATAGTGATTTGTTTGGAAGCCCACCAAACGAAGAATTGTTCTCTTATAAGACCAGTGCTAAATAACTTAGGTAATCATGATTATTGTACCGGAAATTCCAAACAAGATAATATATCAAATATTTTCTTTTGCATACAAAATTTAAATAGGCTGACTTAGATCTTGTGAAGTTTGGCCATTGAAACAATTTTATGTTTTATTGCATGTTTATCAAGATTATGATGCACACCTAAGTCATTCTACAGCACAAGTTGACCTAGATGATTCAGCTTCCAAGTAAGATTAAAATTTCTTTGGGATTTTACAAACCTATGATCAGATTTTATATATATTAGCCTTGTTTTAAAAGACGTCTGCATAAGTTGCCTATATAGCCGCATAAGCTTATGCCATGAGGTAACACAGTCTGTTCATGGCTGCATAAGGATTACGTATGTTAAACTAATCTCTATCTTGTTGAATTCCTAGCCATGTTCAAGTTTATATTAATCTGATTAAATCAATTTTTCTGGATAGACTAACAACAAGTAAATTCTAGATGTTGCTTAGGCCACCATGTTGATTTAATATTGTCATATTGATTTCGAAGATTATTTCACAATGTTTTTATAGGAAATGCAAGTTTGTAAAATAAATAAAAAAACTAAATTTTGAGAGAAATTAAGTGTTGCTCCAATAAATGTTGAAATAAGAAAAAATAGCTTGGCATGGTATGGATAATATAACCAATAGATTCTATTATTATAATGTTGAATTTGTTAAAGAAAAAGTCTAAAGAGTAGAAGGAATTTAAAGAAAATACTAGTAAATTATTAATGATGTAGATTCTTGTAGGATTCAATGTAAGGATAAGATTTACGTAGTCAAACTAAAATAGTTGAGACAAACACATTAGCATATTATACATTATGATCAAACTGTAGAGCTAGACTCGACCACTGGCCGAGTCTGAATCGAATTTGGCTCAGATCTATAATTGGGTCAACAGGCCGATTACGGTTTCAGTCCAAAAATAATTGTGAATCTGTGGTTTGAACAGCTGAGTTGGTTATTCGTTGACCCAGTTGCATGGGCTGAAATTGACCCATCCTAGATTGGTCAGTTATGATTCTGACCCAAAATCGGTGGTTTGAACTGCTCGGTCTATTACCCATTGACCTAGTTACATTGGTCGGAATCATAATCGACCCATTCCAGATAGGCTGCTAATGGTTTCGAGCCAAAGATAAGTATGAACTAGTAGTTTTCTTCTTCTTTTTTATTGAACCACCAGATCAAACCGTTGGTTCACTTTTTTTTTCTTTTTCTTTTTTTAATTAACTGTCAGTTCTGACCGTTGAAACCATTTTATTTTTATTATTTTTGTTCTTTTTGAATAGTTGAGATTATTTTTTCTTATCAATGGTTACGATTTAACAATCGTTATTCTCCAAATTTTGTATATAAGCTTCTTATTTCATTATTTTCATACTATCTTCTCTACTTTTCTTTTTGAATTCTGAAATTTTGATCGCTTTCAACTTTAATTCTTCAATTCTAATGAAAAAAAGTTCATCTCGATCTGATCTTAAAAGGACAAGGAAATAATCACTTTGAATGTGGATCTCAGTGACTTTCAATTTACTTATGATGAACCATAGCAACTTTTGACAGACATAGTCAATACACAAGTACCAAAACTTGTAAGGTTTGGGATACTCCACTTTTAAAATTATTCATTTTTACTAAACATTTAAAAAAATTATTCTTCCGTCTGGAGAAATGCATTCTCAATGTAAGTATTGTAAGTGACACGTCGAAATAAAGCATCTGATGGAATTTGGAGTCGAATGTTATGAAACACAACTGTCCAGATTTTTATCGATTAGTGGAGGTACCGATTCAAATTTATTTAAATATTCTGATATTAAATTAAGAGAATTACTAGCTAAATTTTTTCTATAGAATATATTTCTTTTAGTTTTGGATTTAAATGAACTTTTGAAAATTTTAGTCAAGAATTATTTAAACCATCACTTAAACATGTTTCTCGAACTATACTTACTTCCACAATTAAAAAATTCATAACATAGAGAAAAAAATATTTAATTGAAGAATTTAATAAATTATATAATAAAGTTTTTTTATATTCTGATATTTGGAGTGATCATTGATAAATTTATTCAGATGTGGATGTGACTTGTTATTTTATTGATAACTTCTGGAAAATTTAAAAATGTTTATTATCATATCTAGTTTTTGATGAACCACATACTTCTCATTTATTATGTTTAATTTAATTTTAAAAGAATATGAATTAATTTTTAAAATATTTTCAATATTATTTGATAATTCTAGATTTAATATTGCAATTATTGATAAATTTAAATTTATATGTTAGCCTGCTATTTGTGGTGTATTTTTTATATTCACTACATATGCTATTTTTTAAATTTACGAGTTCAAGATTGATTAAAAATTTTAGAAATCTAAATTAAACTGATTAAAATTATTATTTCTTATTTGTGGTTACATCCTAGTTTAATAAAACATTGAGATAGATTTTATAAAATTAATGAAATAAGATCTAAAATTTTTTTATGTGAGATATCAATATGTTGGAATACAATATATCAATTATTATAATATTCATTTCAATATAGAGAATTAATATGTTCAATTTTTTTTTGCACAAATACTAATAATTTTAATGTATGCTTATTTTCACACTAATAGAATATATGTAATAACATTTGTGAAATTTTAAAAATATTTAATGATGCTACTGAATATTTCTTCGTTATTCATTATCCTATTTTTGATTTAGTTATGATGAATTTTTACAATATTATTTTAATTTTAAATGAATATGTTAAGAATGAATTTTTTTCTTGCATGTTAAAAATGAAATTAAAATGGAAAAAATATTTTTATTATATTTTTTATATTTATTTAGTTGCATTTGCTTTTGGCTCTAGATTTAAATTAGATGTTTTACATGAAATGATAGTTATATATTGTGATGTTGTAATTTCATTACAAGATTATTTTTCTCCTGATCTCACTAATATTGTATAAAATATTAGAAATAATTTATATGATATTTATAAAGATCACAGTTTAAAATATGGATTAAAGACTAATAAGTCTGAATTTTAAAATTTTAGTAGTAATAGTAGTTCAAAAGTTACAAAAGTACAATTTTTATTAAAAGAATGGATGAAACATATACGAGAAGAATTATTTTATGAATTTTTTTATTTTAGTGAAATAGATAATAAAATGGATTTTAATATTTTACAGTGTTGGTCGTGAAAGATTAAAAAATTTTCATTCTCTCCGTCGTAGCAAAAGAAATTCTAGTTTGTTTAATGTCAATTATTGCTGTAGAATAGGTATTTAGCTTCGAAATACATTGGATGAATGTTGATCTACTTTGTCTTCTGACTCTTTGTAAGCACAAGTATCACTTAATGATTCGACGAGCTATAAAAAAAAAGATAACTTAATGAAAGTGAATAAAGTCACTTTTTAAAGTAACAAAGATAAAAAATAAACGAACTATGTGTATTTTGATTTTCTTATATCTTAGGGGATGTATAGATAACTTAAATAAGTATAATTTTTTTTTTTCAAATAATAATCTTGAATCGTCACGAACCAAATCGAATCAATCGATGGTTATGAATCGTTAATCATAACCACCTTAGAATGTTAGAGTTAAGGGTTGATATTTTTAGAATCGCAGAACATGTCATTTTGAACCGTCAAATTGATGAATTCTGAGCCATGATTGGGTGAGCACATAGCACTTATATATTAGTTCTAATAATTTGTGTTGTGTGTGATGGCTCAATTACATACTGCTTACAGTCACTTGTTAAAACGTTGCTTAAGATCTCAATTTTGGCAGGTTCAGACCTTTTCTACTTGCAAGTTTAAACAATTTAATTTTTTTAATGCTTTTGATTAGATGATTCAAACTTGCTGCATGGCTGAATGCATATGCAAATTGTAGTGCTGACATTTCATGGACTCAACATTTGAGAGTTTTGGTTTTGGCAGGTTTTATCCAACCAATCTCTTTGATGGCATCACTTAGCTTTCTAGCAATCAAGAAGGGCACTTTCAAATGTCATATCAAACCAACTATTACTATACCTTGATTTAGAACTTGAACGTATGCTATACCTACACACAGTGATTTGTTCCTCTATTCACATAACCTCCTGTTGGTTGTGTTTTGCAGACAAGACCAGATGAGTTTTTCTTTATCTAATGTCTCCAGTTTCAAATCTTGTTCAATTCAATAATCTGATAAGGTCCTATACCTTTTCTTCGTTTTCATATTCTCCTTGATTAAATGGGTGGGGGATACTTGTGTTCCATTTGCTAGATTTTGAAAAATAGGATCGTTTATGTAGTTTAAGTTTATTTAATAAGCTAACATAGTCAAGTCAAATTTAAGATGAATTAAACTATTGAAATACTTGGTTAAGTTTGGATTTTTTTTTTATTGCTTGAGCTTAGTTCACTTAGGCGTTATTGAGCCACTTAGATGTTAGTGAGCTCTAAATTCGAATCTGATTGAAACTTTTATATTTTTAAATTGGTTGATCAATTAATGAGTTTGATATTACAAGTTTGTTTGTTTATTTTGATAATATTTTTTTTGGTCTATGTACAAGTTTAATAAGAGTTTTATTTATTAATATATTTCATAAACTTTGTTTGTAAATATTATTCATGAATATTTTTTATAAAAAAATTATGATATTTATTTATGAATATTAACTAGTCAGATTCATATGTTTAAATTTATTTATTTAATTTATCGAGTCCAGTTGATTAAATTTGTTTTGTTTAATTAATCTTGTATATATTAAACTAATATAAAAGAAAATTTACAAAGTCAAACTCCTTTAGTTCATTTACAATCCCATGGAAAATCATAATGCAAAGCATAAACTACATACAAGTGCGGCCTGAAACCTCAATCAGTCTGGTGGATGGTCATATGGCAGAGTTCAGAGAATAAGGCAGCCAAATGAATGAACAATGAATTTTGTTTTCCTGTGATTTTATTTCTATAGTGGATAATTGAGATGAAATGAATCACTTATTATTCTATTTATGACATAATCTCATAATTTAAGTGGTAAAGCTTGATTGCACTTTCTGTAAGTTTGATATTAGCAATTTAGTAATCATTTTAAAATAAAAGTGATGGAGAAATAAAATGAGTAAATTAGATAGATAAAAAAAATAAAATCGTCACATTAGCAATCCTTCTATAGCTGTTTTACACTTGAAGGGGCCGTTATATAGCTACTACGTAAATTAGATAGACAAGCTTATAGATTGAGTAGGAAAAAAAAAAATTATACCTCATGTTAGAAGAGGTCCTTTTATTTAACGGTTTTTCTTCTCCTGGGCTTCCATGTATTAGAAAACAAACCATGCACCAATTAGTCAAGTCAAGGGGCCGAGATATGCATATCAAGAGATAGAAGATCAAGCTTCCAAGAGTACGATACAGTGGTAAAAGTGGTGAGACATACCATAAAAGAATATAGTTTGATCCTCTACTGAGATATGGTTTGGCAATAAATTTTTAAAAAATTTATGGAAATGAATGGAGTACGACTTGGACGTTAGACAATCTTTCAGGGATGATGTAATTGTAGAGTTTAGACTAACCTGCTAAAGCTGCGAGCATTTTTTTTATTTACCCAGGTGATTAGTGGAGATCTGCTGGGACTTTGACTTCTTCCAGTTCAGCTGTTGAAGAGATATTTCTGAAAGGACTGTGAGATAGGACTGACCACCTTAGAGATTAGTTGAGCTGAAGGTTCAGATACTTAGTGCGAGTAAAAAAATAATAAATTGCAAGCTTATCTCGGAGTCTCCTAGTTTACTCCAAGGGCGCTTTGATGGCTGGAACAATCCTTGTCGGTAGCACTATATCGTATCGTTTGGCTACGAGGATTTTGAATTTCATGTAAATGTTAAAAGGAAGATAACGGTCCAGAAATTTGTGCTAAAAAAAAAAATTTAACTTTACCAAAAAAAGATCGTTTATGTTAATACTCAATTTTATTGGCAAACTACCATAATCAAAATTATTCAAACAAAAAATTGAAATGGAGAGAAATTTGATGTGTCCTTGTAATTTTCTCACCTTGCCGATGCAAGGCCACAAGAGTCTTTGAAGCATTTTCTTTAATCTCTTCATCTATCTATTTTTTTTTTTTGTTTACTCATAGTTTCTTCTGCCTTGCCTCAAGTGCATGCCATAATTTTTTAAATTCCTGAGCTGATTGATTCTCAATGCCCCTCCAGAATTATAGTGGCACAGATGATTGATTATCATATGTTTACCCTATAAAATAAAACCTAGCTATAACTCTATACAAATGTGAGATTTTGAAGAGAGAAAAAATCTATTTGACATAGTTTTATCTGTATTATAAGAGATTATTTTCATGGTTTAAATTTGTAACCTCTATTAAATTTAGAGGTCAGATATAATATTATAAAATCAGACTAATACATGTGAGTTCGACTGCATTTCATTGAGAGAAATTTAACTGATAATATGTAACTTGGCATTAGGGAGAAAATGCCAAAGAGCAGATTTGAACTGTTGATATTTCTGATGGATTAGGCAGAAGCAAAAGGGGAAAAAAGACTGAAAAAAAAGGTGAAATAATGCAACAGCATGAACCAGGTCCAGAAACTAGATCTCGTAAAGAAACAGTAGCAGGAGATTGAACATCCCTATCAAATGAGATATTGGAAAAACAAAAGTGACATTTTGCCCAAGACAATGCAAAAAATCAAGGAGGCAAGTAATAATGCAATTAAAAACTTTTAATTTCTTATTACAATGTTATAAATAAAAGAGCATTATCACTTGTAAGGTACGTATCTGATAGAAAAATTAGCTAAATATGACCAATAATTGCTAAATAATTTCTTTTTTTTTCTTTTCATTAATAAATCTTCTTTCACTTCCTCCCAACCAAATATGGAGGAGGCAAGAATCAAGATGGCCCACCGGCCCGATGTGGATGCTTAGACTTGCTGACGTGGCTGAGATAATTTCTTCAGTATCAATATATATAATAATAATATTATAGGAAATTCAAAAAGTGATTTAATTAAGCTCTGGTAACAGTGTGATCATCACCAATTATTAATTCGATGCATATAACAAAAATATGATATATGAATCAGAACTGCTTGCCCTCGACGGTCTGGCCGAACTGCCACTGCGCCGGCGCAACGTTGTTGGAAACCAGCGACCTCCGGTCGCTGACAGTGACGCGGAATGAGAGGGACTGGCCTACGAGCTGCGGCTGGCCGTGAAGGTGCCATTTCTGGCCCCAGTTCCTCTCCATCGCCATCCACCCAGTCTTCGATCCCTTCACCTCTAGGGAAACCACGTCGCCGGAGCCGCCGACGTTGAACACGAGCACCAGCAGGAAGTAAGGGTTCCCATTCAGCTCGAACCGGATACCGCCGCGCTTGGAGCAGGGCACGCGGCGGTAGCGGACGGGGACGATGCCGGCGTGGTAGTCCTTGGTGATCTCCACGAACATGGGCATGGAGAGGTCGAAGTGCTTGCGCGGGGGGTTGCACCACCCGCCGTTGTCGTTGGGCAGCGCGGGGTTAGGCGGACAGAAATTGGTGGCCGTGATGGAGACTCGGCGGCCCGTGGCGCACCACTTCGGCGAGTTCGCGCATTCGATCTCGTAGCACGCGCCGCAGGCCGCGCCGTCGTTGAACAACGCCGTGCTCAGGGCCGCCGTCTTCAGGCCGTACCCCTGCTTGTGCAGGTCGCCGTACCCGCACGCACCCTCTGTCACGTGTACAGCACATGTGCCAAAAATGATATTAAATTATTAATCGACCCAAAAAAACATTGATTTATTAATTTCACATTGCACCTTTAAAATATGATATTTACACAATTCTTTCAATGGCATTTACCGGAATTTTTTTTCTTTGTTTTTATTTTTATCAAAAAATATTTCATTTATTTTCCAGGCTGTCCGAGAAATCCTTCAAAATACAAAAAAAAAATCAATATTTTATTCGATGAAATTATGATCAATAACTTTTAATCTTTAAAATTCTTTATTGTAAATTGAAATACTCCTATTAAATTTCTTTAAATTATTAAAAGTAACACAATGTTAAATAATATCGATCTTAAAAATGTAAATAATAAGAAAAAAATTTTATATGAAAAATAAATCTATCAAATGTGATGTTAAAACTTACGCATAGTTTCGCCACCCGACATATCACCATAGAAGGTGGCATGTGCATCGTAGGTCCATTTCGTTTGAGCCCCTACTAACGTCGTCGTCGTCGTCGTCAATGCTATCAACAAGATAACAAACTTCACTATATCCATGGCTTCTTCTACCTCTTAATCTTAATCAATTCAAAGATATTGCTTATAATTAAAAACTCATCAAGCTATATATTTATAATGGATTTAAAGGTCGCATTAATTCTCCTTCATAATTGATTAAAGATATAACTTAATTTGATATCGTGCCAAATTATAGCTTATTGCCAAATGGGGTTTAACATTTATGGTGAATATTTGATTTTTGGTAGTTTAATTAAGTCATTTGTTTTTTTTTTGTCAAAAAGAGAAATGGATCGGTGAATATTTGATTTTTGGTAGTTTAATTAAGTCATTTTTTTTGTCAAAAGGAGAAATGGATCGCTACGTTAAATTTTGTGGTAAAAAATTAAATACCGAGAGAATTTCCTTTTCGGGTGAAAGAAATAAATTGACATAAAAGGAAATGAAATATTTTTTTAATTTTATTTTACTTAAGAAAACATAGGGGGTTAGGGCTCTAAACAAGCTCAAGTTTAATTATATATTGTTTAAGCTTATTTGATAGGGCATTCAAGCTAAGCTA
>JBAMHZ010000065.1:1769132-1783526 GCA_037177395.1 Alpinia galanga
ACTGATGTGGTCGAATTATGCCTTGTCAGTTGACAAGGTCAAGTCAACAGTCAAGATAAGGTGATCAAGTCCAGTTAAAATATTCTCTAGTTTAATTCAGTAGGTCGACCTTTTCGATCTTGGACATTGGAATTCAGTTCAGTATAATTTAGCCCGGCAGGTTGACCTTGCGAGCTTGGATATTGGAGTTTAGTTCGGCAAAGTTGTCTGGCAGACTGATCTCCTCGAGCTCGAACACTGGAATTCAGTTCGATAGAATTTAGTCCGATAGGTTGATCTTTTAAGTTCAAATAAACACCTAAACTCAGTTTGGAAGATTAATCTGAATTCAGATGAACACTTAGCTCAGTAGGTAAGGGTTAGTTATCGCATGATTATGTCTTTGTGGCCATGTTTTTACAAGACCACATCTCTAAAAGCTCAGGTATGTCATGAATGACTCCATGATATTCTCCATAGAGTTGCGCTTCTACACCATATCTCTACGTTTCTTCAAGATACGTATATAAGATCAGGAGGAAGATAACACACGGATCAAGTAATCTCAAAACCTTTCTCGTTAGTTCTTTTCTTTTTTTCAACTTTCCTTCACTTGAGTGTTGGAGAGGCTTTGCCAATGTATCCTTTGGTCCCCTGTTCACTCCCTTGTCTTCTTAAGGCTCTGTTTGAATGAGGTGAGAAAAGTGTAAGTAATGAAAGGAGAAGGAAAGAAAGGGGAAGGCAAAGTTGCACTCTAAATTGGGGTGTAAGAAAAGTTTATTTTTTTTAGTGAAAAGGGTAAAAATTATCCTCTCTTTTCCCTCCCTTCTCTTTCACTCAATTCTTCTCAAATAAAGATTACCTTTTTTTCCTTCTTTATTTATCCTTCTCTCTCTTACCTCCTCCCAAACGAGCATAAATTTGGAGAGCGGTCGGTTGTGTCTTGGTTTCGCTGTAGAGATTAAGGTGTTCTAGCTCAGTCGGTCAGAAAAGAAATTCGGCGAGCACTCTACCGGAACAGACGCCCATTTCGATCAATTCAAAATTGAACGTAGCAATGTTTTCTTCGCGCCTGCCTTTGTTCTCCGTCGCTGATCGTGAGTCCAACCGTGAGTTTGTGCCAGTGGCTTAGCCATTAACTCAGCAGTCTCACAAACTGGTGCACTAGATTGAATTCTATACTTTTTAAAATAGTTTTCTAGAGAGAGATTTCGATATTATTATGTAAATCCGCCATTTGCACTCGATTTACAGCTCGTATTTGTTCTTTGCATCAAAGATTTGCTGGGCAGTTTGATGCGCCTGAGGAGAACTGTAGATTCCACAGCGTCACTGAGCAGCGAGGTCGAAGAAGGCTCCCTTCTTGGCCATTAGCTGCGCGTAGCTTCCACGCTCCAGCACCTTCCCTTCGCCGAGGAAGGCGATGGAGTCGAGCTTCTTGATGGTGTTGAGGCGGTGCGCCACCACCACCGTCGTCCTGCCCACCATGATCCGGTCCAGCGCCTCCTGCACCGCCCTCTCCGACTCGACGTCCAGCGCGCTCGTCGCCTCGTCCAGCAGCAGAATCCTCGGGTTCCTCACGATCGCCCTCGCGATGGCGATCCTCTGCTTCTGCCCTCCCGACAGCTGCGCTCCCCTCTCCCCGCAGTTGGTGCCGTAACCGTCCTTCAGCGATCTGCATCCATTTCGATCGTTTAGTTATGATCGATCTCTTGGTTGAATTTGATCGGAATGGTTAATGGTTATTACGAGATGAAGTCGTGGGCGTTGGCGGCTCGTGCGGCTTCGACGATCTCATCCTCGGTGGAGCTGGGTTTGCCTAGGGCGATGTTGTCGCGGACGGTGCCGGAGAAGATGACCGGGTCTTGGCTGACGAGCGCGGTGAAGCCGCGGAACCAGATGAGGTCGAGCTCCCGGACGTCAGTGCTGTCGATGCGGACGACGCCGCGGTCGACGTCGTAGAAACGCAGGATGAGGCTGACGACGGTGGACTTGCCGCAGCCGCTGCGGCCGACGAAGCCCACGCTGGTCCCTGCCTTCCCCTCCAGGCTGAAGTCGCGCAGCACCGGGCACTGCGGTCGCGTCGGGTACGTGAAATCCACCTTCCGGACCTCTATCTTTCCTTGTATCTGCTTGATCTCGCCATTGGAAGAAGAAGAAGAAGAGGAAGAAGAAGCTGATATGAAGGACTGACGGTCCAACACCTCGAATACCGACGCTACGGCGGTGGCGCCCTTGGCCAGGTCGGAAGTCATACTGCTGGCCTC
This sequence comes from Alpinia galanga, assembly GCA_037177395.1. Taxonomy (NCBI): domain Eukaryota; kingdom Viridiplantae; phylum Streptophyta; class Magnoliopsida; order Zingiberales; family Zingiberaceae; genus Alpinia; species Alpinia galanga. The sequence goes on from JBAMHZ010000065.1 coordinate 1,771,379, forward strand.
GGCAATTACCTTTCCCGTGCTCACCAAGATGAAGAAGGTCTTGAACACGTCTCCGGCTGAGATCTCGCCGGACCGCGCCAATCTCCCTCCGTACCAGAAGTCCAACGCCCACGACAGAAACGACAGGCACGGCGCACTCCCGGTCGCCAGGCCTGCGACCCACGCCTTCTTCCTCGACGCCCTCACCGGCTCCTCCTGCGCCTCCTTGAAGAGCTCCAGCACCTTGTCGGCGCATCCGAAGGAAGTCACCATCCGGTGGTTGTACACGGCCTCGATGGCGATCTGCGTGCTGCTGTGCTGCGCCTTCGCCAACGCCACCGACACCCGCGACAGCACCACCTTCTTGGCGTAGTGGCAGATCATCGTCGAGGGCTGGATCGCGATCATGACCAGAGCCAGCTTCCAGGCGATGACCAACCCCATGGTCATGGCGACGACCACGCCGGAGGCGGTCTGGAGCAGCAGGGACAGGCGATCGGCGACCAGCGTTTTCACCAGCGCCGCCTCGTGGCTCAGCCGCGAGCACAGCGCGCCGCTGGAATGCGCGTCGTCGTCGAACCACGCTACTTCGAAAGTTAGGATCTTTTCCAGCGCCCGTATCCGAATGCGCTTCGTCAAGCGCTCGCCCATGTAGGCGAAGTTGTAGTGCTGTATCAGATTGACGAGGATCGAAACCAGAGAGAGGGCGGAGAAAATTAGGGCAAAGCGGCGGATGGCGGCTTTCATCTCATCGTGATCTTGGAGGAAGAAGGCGGCGATCATGCCGCCGATCGAGAAGGCGTAGATGGGTTGAACAGATCCAAATACGACGGCGGAGAGGCTGCCGACGACGGCCTGCTTCCACTCGGGCGCGTTCATCGCTAGGAGCCGGGAGAAGGATGGCGCAGGGGCGGTGGCGGCGAAGGTAGATTGATCCTCGGAGAAGGCCGAGAAGGAAGAGGGACTGGCTCCGGTGAGGCTGAGGTGGCTTGCGCTGCTCCTCGCGACGGAGGAAGGGCGGAAGGGTTCCGGCTCCGGATTGAGATTGCTCGAAATCCTCTGTAGCTTCACCAGGCGCGAGTAACGGCTGTTACTCTGAGCGATGAGCTCGTCGTGGGTGCCGATCTCGACGATTCTTCCGCAATCGACCACCGCGATTTGGTCGGCGTTCTTGATCGTGGACAGCTTGTGAGCGACCACCTGATCCATCACTATGTCAACGATGCATTCAATACCGGAGATGAAAGATGAAGATTTTCGTTTTCTGTACCAGTGTTGTTCTTCCCATGGAGGCTTGATCGAGGGCGTCCTGGACCAGCTTTTCCGATTCGGAGTCGAGCGCGCTCGTGGCTTCATCGAGAAGAAGAATGGCAGGATTCTTGATGACTGCTCTGGCGATGGCGATCCGCTGCTTCTGGCCGCCGGATAGAAGCGCGCCTCTCTCCCCGATCTTGGTCTCGTATCCCTCCGGCAATTGCCGGATAAAGTTGTGAGCATTCGCAGTCATGGCGGCGGCGTACATCTCCGCGGCGGCGGCTCTGGGCTTCCCCATCAAAATATTCTCCCTGATCGACGTCCCGAACAGGGCATGGTCCTGGCTCACCAGCCCCATCTTTCCCCTGATCCACCTCAGCTGCAGGTTTCGGATGTCCACGCCGTCGACCCTCACCGCACCGGCGTTCACGTCGTAGAACCGCTGCAGCAGCGCGACGGCGGTCGATTTGCCGCTTCCGCTGGTGCCCACCAGCGCCACCGTCTGCCCCGGCGGGACCCGGAGGCTGAAGTCCCTAAGCACTGCCGCCTCCGGCCGCGAAGGGTACGCGAACTGGACGCTTTCGAACTCCACCTCACCATGGATCTCCTCCATTCTCAACCCCTTCGGATCCTCCGCATCGATCCGCGGCCGTCTGCTGATCCTCTCAGCTATTCTCTTCGTCGCCACCGATGCCTCCGTCAAGTGCTTCACCTCCGGCAGCGCCATGCCCAGAGATCTACATCAATCCAGGGATCGATCCATGAACTGAAAAAAAAAGGAAGAAGAAGAAGAAGAAGCAAAACTTAATGTTGCTTACAATCCACCCAAAACGAAGGAAATCCCCGCCGCATAAATCCGGCCACCGCTCTCTCCATGGTACATCACCAGCCTGCTCCCATACCAAGCAAGGAACGCCCAGATGGCGAAGGACAAACCCGTGCTTCCCACTGCGAGTCCCTTGGCGACGCCCTGCTTGATGCCTATCTTCACCGTCTTGTCCAAGATGCCGGCGTACCTCTCCACGATGCTCTTCTCGGCGGTGAAGGAGTAAATGGTCTTGACGGAGCTTAGCGCCTGCTCGACGACGGCGTTGGCTTTGCCGTATGCCTCGCGGGACTTGCGGGAGAGGTAGAGGAGGTACTTGCCGTAGATGAGGCCGGGGATGATGAGGAGGAGGACGAGGGGAAGCGCCACCAAGGAGAGCCTCCAGGAGAAGTAGGTGGAGAAGACGAGGCCGGAGATGAAGGTGGAAGAGTGCATGATGAAAAGCGGCACCTGCAAAGGGAGAGCTCATGGAATTGAAGTTTGCATGGGGATCGGAAGTAGTACGTAGTAGACGATCTTCTTCTCCATGTCCACGGGGATCGATAGCCGGATAGGAAGTAGTAATAAACGATCTTCTTCTCCATGTCCATGTCCATGTCCATGGTTATATATCTTGAAGCTTTGTGTTTGCTAATAAACTTAATTTATTGTGATAAATCTATTCCATGCACATTGAATTTTGATAAGTTGTGTAGAAATATGATTATATTGAGTGAATTGATCTAGAAAATTTTAGTTTTATACCACTATATGTTGTTTGAATGAATTAGAAAAGGAAAACTTTTTTTAAGGATTGATTAATTTGAAGAATGGAATTACTCGAACAAATAGTTATAAATTGATTGAAGGGAAAAGAGATAGACACTGTAAGGTTTACAAAGTAAATGTATGAAAAAATCAATGATAAATTAGAAATTGAGATTGAAAAGAGAGAAAAATAGAGTTACGTAGGTAAAATTAGAGGTAGGAAGGAAGAAAAATTAAAAAATTGTTGTTGGTGATATTGAATTTAAGGAAAATAAAAATATTTTATAGACTAATTAATGAGGTCGTTATAGAGTAATTAATTTGAGTAAAAAGTTAAAATATAATTAAGAATAATATTACTTTTGAAAGTTGGATGAAGAGTTTAGGAGTTGAAAGTATGACATATTTAACTAAATTATTAAAAAAAATTGAGATTCAAAGAAGTTTGAAAATGCTTTCGTGCTTAATCAGAGAGAGGGGTAAATTGATGATCCATATCTTAAATTTTTGTAAAAGTTGGTTATTTAAAAAATAAAAATGGAACCGCCAAATTAACGATCCCCTAAACTCAGATGATAAGTGCAAAGGAAGAGGTGGCCCAGAGTTATGATCTCTCTGGGAATTAATTTTATCCACTTAAGAGTTACTCCCGTGCAACCAACTAAGCCAACCCTTATTTGAAGATAATTAAAGCTTATAAACATATTTAAAAGAATCCATCTAGTTTGTGATTACATATGATATTTATTTAATGATAAAAATAATAGAAAATATTTAAAAGTAAGAGTAATTATAATTTGCAAAATTATTAATGATTTAGGAAAAATCTATAATATGAAATCCCATAAAAAAAAACTAAAATTTGAAGAGAAAAAAAAATAATATTAGTAATTAAAATAAAAAAGTATATATAAGAACATTATTATTATTTTGGTTTAAGCTAATTAAGTCATCATCTTTTAACATTATAATAATATTTCACATTAAACTTTTTAAATATATATCATTTACATATATTAAGGTCCTAATCAATGACAATATATTTAAATTGACTTTGAAGTTTGAATTGCTAAGGAAACTTTTGAACTTAAAAGTTTTAAGATAACTAGAAAAATAAACATATAAAATAAAATTTTAATACATAATATGAACATTAAATTAATAAAATATTAGCATGAGTGAACATTAAATTATTGTAAAAGTTTGAGATATATTAGATTGTATTGCTAATAGAAAAAAATGAGTGGCTTTAATTTCTTTTGTGTGAGATCATCATCTTCCTTACATTATAAGAAAATTTTGATAAAACTTAAGTAAGGGGGGAAAATCTCCAAAGGCAATATGGTACACTTCAATGAATAATAAAATGAAAGAAAATATATTGAGATGATATGACCCTTGATAATAAGAGGGATAGAGATTTATAGTTAGAAAAGTAAAGATATTAAAGTGAAAGATATAAGAAATAAATATAAACTAAAGAAAACATTGGTTGAAGTAATAAAAGGGACTTGTTTGATTGAATTAGACGAGTAGTATATATAGCATTTATAGATCTCAGTTTCTATCTAATGAAGTCTCTTAATAAATTCAAATAAAATCCCATGCATGTCATAGCTAGTCAATTGCTTACTATTTATTCTAAAATAATGTATTCTAGAATAAGGTGTGCTTCAAGGAAAGAGGGAAAAAAAAGATTGAATATTTTTTATGATATTTTTCCCTTGTTTCCTTTAGCATTAACTAGGAAGAATAATAAAAGGTAGAAATTTTTATTGTCAATTTTCTTCTATATTGCTTGTATTAAGATTTGAAGGAAAACTTACTTTAGAGAACAATAAAACTTAATTCCTAACTTAAATTACTATTAAATACATCTCTAATTAATGTTTTTAATAAATAATTTTTTAAAAATTATTTTGTTATAATTAGCAGAATTCAACTAATCATAGACTCAAACTTATTTTGGAATGAACTTATAGAATCATCTTCTTTGTTCATCTCAATGATGGGCTACATAATTTTATCTCAATTAAATCCACTAACAGGGGTTCTTATACCAATAAACTTATTATGGTTTGTATACTTACTCAAATAATGGCTTCTCAATTAATTTTTATAATATTTTTTTGATAAATAATTTGAAATATAAACTAATTAAGGAAAATTTGTGCAGCTAAGTTTGATAGCATGACATTGTTGCATGTGGTGTCCAGTACTTCGTAATATATCTCCATTGTTGCCCATGGAAATATATTTTCAGTAAGTAATATTTTTTATCAATAATTTCATATTTTAAAAAATATCATTTAAGTGATTTTAAATTTAGAAAAAAGTATTGTTGAGATCAGTTTATTTAAAAGAATTTGTTGGCGATATTAATACTTAATCTTTGTAAATTTATAACTCTAAAGAAATTTTTAAAAGAAAAAAAAAATAGAAGTGCTAAAATTTGTGAATTGTTTTGATCAGTATTGATATCTAAAGCTGTTTTAAAAACAAAACTCTAAATTAACTGCGAAACTAACTTTTGATCCATGAATTATATATTGCATTTACATAAAAGTTAATTTCACATAAATTATATATCTATATCCATAATTGCTAATAGTGAATTGTTTAATATAGAATATTATTGTTTGAAATACCTTGTCAATTTGTTAAAGACAAGGAATTTGATTCATGGACTTTCAAGGCAAAAAAGATGTCCTTTAAATCAAAAAGATGTCAAAAGGAATATTAGTTTTTTAAAATTTCCATTAGTTTTTTCATTGAGTCAAAGCTAGTTCTTGTAAAGAACTGAAGGTGTACCACTAATTTTCTATACTATTCAATAAATTAGTGAAGAATATCTACTATCAAAATCTAAAGCTCTTAAAAATGTTAACTTCTATCTAATTGAGAAAATTAATTAAGACTTTCAAATTATTGCATTTAGATAAAAGTACAGTTGAATGATAGATTAATTCCATTGCATTTGATACATATTTTCAATTATATAGGGGAATATGACTTGTAAATACTTCTTTTTGTTGGTCTTACCACTAGATGTCCTAACACTATATTGGATGCACAAAATCGACAAAGTTAATTAAACTTCTTTAGATATCAAGGTTGTTATTGTTTTTCATACCATTACCATTTCTAACTTGTTGACCATTCAAATCAACACAAAGTGATGCAAAAATAATCCCTTTCTTCAATTCTTCTACAAAGAATCAAATTATTTTTCCAATTAGTATTCACTGATTTAAAGTTATCTGTTACAACTGTACCATTTGATTCTATCATCATTAGCTTTCATGTATTCTTAAAAACCTTATAAAAAAACAATTGGTTCCTGATTACAAGGGAATAATATAAAGCTAGCAATTTTTTAGTTGTGTGAATTGAGCAAGTATTCTACTTTAATAGCACCATTTTTCTTTTAAATTACCAAATATTTGATAATAAAACATCTTCGCTATGGTTTTTCTATAGCCCTACTAGGGTTTCTGATATAACTATTCATCTGATGTCAATTCAAGCTTGATGATCATCTGACAAGTCCTTATATTTTAATTAAAGAACTTTTTTTATTGAAAAAAAACTAGCTAGGTTTTTCGGAAGAACAAAAAGGGAATATTCTGGTAAGTAACTCAATGGATAGGCAAACCTGAATTAAAAAAAATTGAGTGAAACCAATCAGTTACCTTCTCACTTAGTACTTCTTGAATTAGAGAAGTGTCCTTTGAGATACTGTTAATGATCTCTGCTGTTGTTGCCTCTTGTGAATCAAAGAATGCAACCTCTTGTCTCAGAATGGCTTCCAAATACTTGTGTCTGATCCTCAGCACCTGCCTCTCACTTGTTTTGCTCCAACAATACCCTTCTGCAAAGCATTGAGTGCAAGTTAATACTGTAACTGAATCACTGAACAAGTTGATACTGTAACTGAATCAATGAAAAAGATCATGTAGGCATTAATCACCCAAAAAGGCCAGCAGCAGCACTGCCAATCCCAAATACACAAAGTACAAGCAATACTGCAGAAATGGAAATTAAAAGCCTCAGAGTTATGCAAAGTAGCAACTGCTTGAATCCATCAATATCTGCAAAAGAAATTAAGGTTGTACCTTCTCTACGTCCTTCATGAAATCTGCATGGTCAAGGCCAGTGCTGTGAGCCTTGCCGTAGCCTAAGCTGTTCATGACTCCGCTGGCAAAGAGAAGAAGGCAATTGACGGAGCATCCATCTCCCACAGCTCCAACGGTTCCCATCACCATCAGCACAACATCCACCCAATCTGCAAATAAGAAAACTCCATTGCCATGTCCTTTGTCCTCTCCTTCAGCTTTGCCTTCTCCCTCCATTGCTAGCCGCATGCTGCAGCTCTGATCGGTTTCAGAAATGGAGGAGTGCGATGCAAGACGAGGAGGCTTCTCCGTGGGCAAGGTCCTATATATGTGCACTCCCATGGTGGTGCCTTTAGTGGGTGTTACCTCATGTCCAAATTGCAGAGAATAAACAAGCAAAAGTGGCTAAAGATTAATGGGCTCTTCCACTACATTTCTCCTCATGTGCTCCATCCAACTGAGGCTAGTTAAAAAAAAAAGATTAGGAGATTTGTGCAGCTTTTGAGATGTAGTATTACTTTAAGAGGTGCCACTTTAATTTGGAAAATTAAACTTTTATTAAAGATGGGCAATGATCGAGTTGGTCCCCGGTCGGTGACTTTTCTTGTCCTTCTTCTTCTCCTTTTTAATCCTTCTTTTTTTCTTTATAAACTTGATTTGTTCATAGTAGATCTGTGAGTCTTGGTTAAACATATAGGACTCTTTCAAATTCTCAGAACTGTTTACTTAGACTGACTTAATGCCTAATCCAACTTTCCATTGTGTCACACACCAAAGATCTTGTGGGTTAGCTCAATACAATTTAGATTGTATGATGCAGTAATTGGCTTTTAGCTTTTACATTGAAGTGGTTAGGTATGTTGCATTGTGTTGTACTCTCCATGCTTTTGTCCATGGAAGAATAGATTAAAATCATGAGACAAGATGGTTAGGTATGTTCCTATAGCTACATCCCTATGAGATTGATTAAAATAATAATCCCCCACTAGGTGGCTTTGTTTGACTTAATTAAGCTTGAAGAAATTATGACAAATATTAGTGAATTAAAGATGTTAACCATTTCAAAGTTCTATTCATATTTTCTTTGTCATTTCTTTAGTAAACATGATCATTCAGTAAAGAAAACATATATAAAATAAAGAAATAGTTGCTAATTGCATGTTCATTATACTTTTATAAGCTTGCTTTGTGGATGACACTCATCAAGGCTCTCTGCAACATTCAAAGGGGAAGAAAAATCCACCAACTTTCTGTAAAGTTTGCAAGATTTCCAACATTTTTCAATCATGTTAAACACCAAATTAGGGTTTCTAATCAGTCTTAAAGAACTAAAGAAGAAACCTTTCTGAATATATATTCCAACAGTTTTTTTGTTCATGAAACAAAATACACAAGAAATGGCAAAACTATTTGTAGAGAATTGAATAAAATAGGAACAATTAAGTCTTATGTTCATTAGAATAATTAACTCTGAACCGCAAGCTTTATTTTTATCAGATTGGATTCTTATATTAGATATACATAAAGCCTGTCTTATTGCTACATCACACTGGAATAATTTCTTTAAGTCACATCGTTTCTGGCTACTCTCAGCAAGTATGAAGGTCCCAAGAACGTTAAGTTCCTACAAGAAATGCCCACGCCAATTAAGTTCTGATACGAGAATCCTTTTGCTGACCACCAAACCAACTTGCTTTGCATGCTTTAATATAATTTTCAGGACAAGGTGTCATTGTTCATGGAGGAAACGATCATTATGAAGATGCTTCACTACTAGATCATTAGGGTTCTTGGCTGTGCTGATAATTATTGCATTTAACCCACGAGAGAAACGAGACGAGCCCCGAAAAAATCATAAGATAACTAATTCTTCTGAAAAGGTTTAAAGTGGAATATACTAATGAATTCTCTTTAATTTACTTCTGTTTGAGTGTCGGGCGGTGAGTTGGAATGTTTAATTTTTGCAAGACCAAAGAACACGTGGTTTTGGAGAAATAACTTTGATCTTAAGAGTTGTTTGCTAGCTCTTAATGTTAGTTTAGTTATGTTTAATTATGCTGCACATGCTGGTTATAAAGCATGTTAAACATGGACTAGTTAATTGTCTTTGATTAAAGCATCAGGATTTTTTTTAGTTTTTTAATCATTTAAAAGTGTCCTTGTACCACGTGATAATGTATTAATACTTGCAGATTCATAAATGGCATCAGTATAGTGCAGATTAATATTATTTTTTTCAGAGTGCTTAGTGGCTAATGCGACAATAAATTTATACAAAAAAGAAAGGGTCAATATCTGAAGACTATAAATCTTTTTGGAGTACCTACTCTTCTGCTGTGTTAACTCTTAGTTGGATATAACATTTTCTTAATTTACCTCTTCTGTATTAGTTCTAAGATCGATTAATAAGGGCATTGAGGGAGAGTAAATCATCTTATTGTACAAGATTAATAAATTTTTAGATTCTTATAAAAATAATAAAGGACAGTCTGTAGACGGCATTAAATTTATTATACGTAATTTGATCTTGTATATAAGAGTTTTTGTTTTGGCTATTCAAATTCATAATTTTAAGATTTAGTAGCGATTTTTTTTTGTTGTGTCAAAATTCTTTCTCATTTTTAGAAAAATGATAATGAAAATAAATAAAAGTCACTTTTACGGTAAAAATATGATAATATTCACATCAAATTTTTTCAGAATCGATCGATTTTTAATGAAGGATTATAAATTAGTATGAGAGCGATCAAAAACTTAATAAGTCATTTTATAGATATAAAAATCCGGTTAAAATTATAAATTGTAAATTAGATTGTGTCCAGTAAGATCTAGATCACGTTAGACTAGATTCAGCTTGGTCCACGGGTTTGAATTGGCGAGAGAGTGTCAACTAATTAAGCACAGGCTAAATCTAGTCACAACTCTAGTGACAATCTTGTGTCGAATCGATCTTGAATATTTAAAAACATAAAAAAAAAATAATAGACAGAAATTTCAGCAGTACATTGTTGGTACGTACGTGTTTAAATAGTTACTCCTCAGAAATAACTGATCTTTTAACTATAATTTGGAGAACAAACTGTTTATTAGCCTTTAGTTAGTCGTTTAAAAAGTTAAGATCAACTAATAGATAGATGATTGATTGGTCACTCATATAGAGAAGAAAATATTTAAGGTATAAATAATGAAATTATTTTGCATAAATTTCAAAATATGAATAGCATTTTTTTTACATTTTGGTTAAAAAAAAATTATGTTCTCTTTTTAATAAAATATTTCTTAACAGTATTACATCTGATGTATCATATTTTTAATTTTTACGTTGTCTTATATTAAATGGATTAAACGAGTTTGAGTTGATGGGTTTAAAATGAATTAAAATTTTTTTTGAGAAAACTTTTCTTTTTCTTTACCTGTGTCATCTTCTATTTCTTCCTTCTTCTTTCTCTCCGTTTCTCTTTTTATTACAGCAACATTCTTATCTTCTTCTTCTCCTACCCAACACACGAGCACCAGCATCTTCCTCCCTCTCCCTCTCCCTCACCTTCTTCCTTTTTCCTAGCTAGAAGCTAAGCGCCCTTCTTCTTCCTCTCTTCCAAAACCAATTTCTACAGCAGTCTTTCTCCATTTTTATCTAGCAATAGGAAAACTAACAGCACCGTACCCACCTTTGTTCTTTTTCTCATTATTTCGGTATTGCGGCATGCGATAGCCGCTGGAGCTAACTGAGGCTGTCGCCGGAGCTCGCCGAGGCTACTTGCCAAGAGAGAAAAGTTCTCCCTTTTCCCTTCATCTTCCCAGCGGTCTCCTTCTTCGTTGTGCCAGCCAATAGAAATCCAGCAGCTTCCCGATAACAGGTTTTAGCCTCTTCTTTTCTCCCTATATATATATATATTTTCTGACCGAACAATAACAGCAGTAGTTTAATTTATTTATTATATTTTTCCCAGTCGGCAACCGTAGCAGCCCGCCTGTTTCACCTTAATTTTCATTAATCTTCCGGCCATCACTGACATTTTCTTTTTATAAATTTCAGCCTCCAACAGTAGCAATCATGTATTATTTGCTTTCTTCTTTCTTAATACAACAACATAGGAGCATAGTTTTCCTTTCTTCTACCTTCTTTTAGCCACACCAATACAGCAACACTAACAACATTTTATTCCTTCTTTTATTTTTCCTGCAACACAACAGCTACTGCCATCAGTTAAAGGTAAGAATTGGAAAAAATGATTGTACATTGGTATTGGAGAATTAATTAATTAATTTGGACTAATTACATTTTGACGTGTAGGTTCGATTGGCTTGAGCGTCTCACATCAATAAAACATATTCGTGGTTTCATCGATCAAAAGAAAGTTGTAAGGTATATATATATTATTTTATTAGATTTCAGTTTAGGTTGGTTAATAAATTGTTATTCAATTGTAACAGAGGTCTCGAGTATGAATTGAGATTATATTGAGGTAATGGGGTTAAGATCGATCCATCAATTTTGAATTTTAATTATTTTTTAGATCTTATATTACTATCATTGAAGGAGAGCCTTGGCGCAACGGTAAAATTGTTGCTTTATGACAAAGAGATGATGGATTCAAATCTTGGAAATAACCTCTTACAAAAAAAATAATAATAATAACATAAAAAGCAACGTAAGGCTGTGTACAATGGAATCCTTCCCCGGGATCCCGCATGGTACACCGGGCTACCCTTTTATATTACTATCATTATTGGATATCATTTTAAATTCTTGAGTTATTTTCATATTGTGTTTGTAAATAAAGTTTGAGTGGAGCCAGTCTTAAAGTTTTTGTTGTATATAAAGGTGGATACACTTGTCCTTTGACTCTCATATATTTGTCTTTGTCTATGAATAAATAGATAAATTAGATTATACATGCTTGTATAATTGTTTTAAAAAATGGGATTAAAATAATATTTAAAAATAGTAAAATGGATTTTAAATAAATAAATTATTGGAGGATATTTCATGCTCACATGTGGATTTTATATGAAATTAAGATGGAAAGTGTTTTTTATTTAATTTAAAATGGACATGAATTATTCTTCAATTAATCCTTATCTTTAAATTGTTTGACCTTCTATACTATTGATATTTCTTATTGTTAATACTTGTAGCTTCATGTTATATAAGTTGCACCGATAGACCTTGTGATTATTCCTAAATAAAGTAACATGATTTATATTAAAAGTTGACTTGAGTTTA
>JBAMHZ010000065.1:1872623-1892176 GCA_037177395.1 Alpinia galanga
ACTACCTCCACAAATAAAATTTGAGGCGATTTATGATGTGGATGTTGAAGGATGATACTAGAGTTCAATTAATCTGAAGGGTCGTTTGAATAGAGAACACTGCACCGTTGAAACAGAAAGATATAAAATTCTAAAAATAACATGAGAAATATGAGATACACCCATCTCTCCAATTGAAGACAACTACTTAGGCTTTTTTTTTGTTATTTTGAAGATAATCTGAGATATGTGTGCGCCCTTTTCTTAATTAATCCCGTATGCACCTTTAGAAGCGGTTATAATCGGTTCTAAAAGTATATTTATATAATCGGTTATATTAACTGTCGCTAAATGTGCTTAACAGAAACGGTATATCAACTGCTTCAAAAACACTTAAATAGAAGTGATTTTAGGAGCGGTTAGAAATAACCGCTTCTAAAGGTTGAACTTTTAGAATCACTTAGTTGACCATTTCTAAAATATTAGTCCAAATGTCTATTTTTTTGTAGTGATACTATAGTTAGATGATGTAAAAGTATGATAAATATACATATTAAATGTGGAAGAGGAAGATAAAAAAGACTTGTTTAGTAACAATAAAATAAGATAAATTATATTTAAACATAGATGATGATAAAAGATAGAGTTCAATGACGTAGAAGAATTCATATAATAAATCTCACTTAATAAGATAAAATTTAATTGTTATTATCGTCATTGTATCAAGGAGAATGTTTTGCTTCGTTCATTGATATTACGTGGGAAGCATGCATTGTGTTCGAGGATCCCCAGTATCAACACTTCTCACAAGGAGAGACGATTAAAAAAAAAAAAAAGTTATCGACTGAAATATTCGATGCACGTCGTCTTGATTATTGGATAATGATCCATTTACTACTAAATAATGCAATACAATGATATAGAGTTACTTAACAATGAAAAATGGCACGAACTTTTAATGTCGCAGAATAAATTTGTATTAACGTAACATTAACGTTGTTGCTGTAATCATCGTTGCCTATGGGATTAAAACTAAGTAATATAAACACTTTTGAATTAAAAAAAAACTTTACAATTAATAAAACAAATAAATTAAATTTTTAGATAGCTTCTATGTGATTTTTACTATTTAATTTAGATTTTATTTGTTTATTTTAATTGATTTTTTTTTAAAAAAAATTTAATTCAAACCCCTTACAGAGTTTTCTTAAGATTAATTGTTTTTTTATAGATAACTTAAGTTTCTAATACCTAACTTCTTATTTGGCAATAGTTTCGGCACGAGGAACACTTGGCTAATAATAATCAAGGTAAATGTGTGGGTGGAATTCGGCGTGAAAAAGTGGTTATCAAATCTTTTATTGCCGTCCCAAAAACCCGATCGGTTATCGAATGTGCGCTATAAAAACCCTAACCCTACGCCTAATCCTCCAAATCGCGTCTCCTCTTTTCTCAGTTTCGCCGTCGATTTAGAGGAGGTGATCACGTTCTTGGCAGTCTGTGGCTTTCCAGTTCGTTTCGATTGGCTGAGCTACTGGTACTTACGGCTTCTGTCTCTCTATCGAGTTTTAAATATTCGATCTTTGCGTGGTTTTGCTGGAGTTGAGATGGCGTTCATGCTTTTAAGGGAATTGGGATATGGTTCCTGTTTTTTGGTTTGTGGAGTGATTTGGTTGCCTTCTAGACTTTGTGGGGGATTCTACCAAAGTTGTTTGGATTGTACAACTCTTATTTTTCTGTCGAAATTTAGGTTTTTTTTTGTGTGCTGTTCTTTTTGAGGATCAAGATCCAAGTGAAATCTTTCTTTTTTGTGGTAATCGTGAGATTTACGTGCTAAATATTGACATTTGTTCCAGTTCTGCTTATTATTCGTGGTGGTTTTCTAATCTATAATTCTGCTGGGTTCCTGCTTCTAAATTGAATAAGATCCATGGTGTTCTTCTGTGCTTCTATAGTTCTATATGTCAAGAATTATAAAACTCTCTTTTCTTGCGGATAAATAGGCATGCTTGTCCTCAATTTCGGTCCTTGTTTTCCCTCTCATTGTTTGTATGCTTTTATCATGATCAAAATGACTTGACCTTTTATAGTTTTGTAGCTATGCGTTTATGATGATCATCTTTTTGATGTCTTTTTTTTTTGTTGTTACTAAATTGCATAGAATTCTATGCTTTTATGATCTTTCATAGGTTCTCCTGCCAAAAAATCTTCAGAGTTTGGATTAATTCCTTGAAAAAATATTGTGATAATTAGTTGAATTTACTTCAATTTTTCCCTTGATGGTGGATTATTTACTATTAATGTAATTGTAGGTATTGCAACCTTTTCTAGGATCTTCCTCATTGATTTTGCCCCTCCAAAATCAGAGTAGAGCTAATAAGATCTTGAGATCTAATGGCACAGGAGAGCTGGAAGAAGGATAGCGAACAAACCGAGTGTGAAACTCCTGAAGTCCCGATTTTATGTGCAAATAAATGTGGGTTTTTTGGGAATGCCATGACCAATAACCTTTGCTCCAAATGTTACAAGGTTTTTGCCATGAAACATAAGTCAACAGTTTCTCCCGCTATCTCAGAAGTTGAGAAAACTATTACTGTCCCATCTTCTCTGCGAGTCAAACATGTCGAAGGATCAAGCAAGTTGGATGGGCTAAGCGAGTTGAAGGTCATCAACGATCAACTGGAGCCTGTGTGCAAGAAGCAACCGGCTAACCGTTGTGCCCAATGCCAAAAAAGGGTAGGATTAACAGGCTTCAAATGTCGGTGTGGCGGCACCTTCTGTTCATCCCATAGGCACTACGAGACACACAAATGCTCATTCGACTATAGGACTGCTGGCCGCAAGCTTTTAGCCAAGGAGCACCTTGTTGTGAAGGCAGAAAAGTTGGAGAAAATTTGAGGCCATTGCCCTCCTTCAAAGGGAGTTCTATTTGCTTTCCAATGTGATTCGAGTAGCCAAGGTTTTGCGAAAAGCTTTATGCTTCGAATTGATGAAGTTGGTGTGCTTCTGTGCAGTAAATAATGTAAAAAGAAATTGTATCAAAAGCATTGCTTCAAATATATTTTACTTTTCATTCTGAAATATCAAGAATCTTTGTTTCTTAAAATTGAGTTTGCATCTTTTCTAATAGCAAGATTGTTATTTTCAATTAGCAATTTCCTCCAATTTGAACTTGTATTACAAGTTTTGTGTGAAAGTACTTTTTGAATCTATTTTTGTGGTAATTTTTTTTATGGGATTAAATTAGTCATCTTTAGAATTTAAAAAAGAATAACAAGTAGGTAAAGCAAATGATATTAAGCATCTTATCTTGCTGAAAAAACACATCATTCCTAACCTACTTTATGCCCTACAAATTAAACAAAAAGACAAATCATTGTGCCCTTTTTTTAGCGGGCCTAAAGATGGTGAAGGTGGACAGAGAAGAAGAGCATTGTTAAAAAAAAAACACATACACAATGTGGCTACTCAATAAACTTGTTTAAATGCAAATGACACAGCACAACTTTATCTTCTATTTTTTTCTCCCCTTGCTTTAGGGCCTAACTCACACTACAAATGATTGATAAGTTTTTATATTTTGTATGGTCACTGTTCTTGGATCTTAGAGACGTTCTCACCAGCCACCTATAAAATTTTAGCAACTGCCGTTGAAATATACTCTCATGCAAGATAAAAAAAACAAGGTTTAGTTCCTCCATAAATAGGTATCAATGGGTTGGGCAGCCAATTTAATTGAGTTATTCAAGGCCAATTGGGTTTGGCTTAGGTTTTTCAAGTTATAGTAAATTCATTAGTTATTTTAAAATAAATTAGTCAAATAAATGGACAAAGTTGTATTTTTTTTAATCCGCTATGTTAGATTTATTACTTGCAAATGGTTAATTGAAAATCACTATATTTTAATTTGATGTAAATTAAAATATTTTATAGCAGTTAATATCCAAATCGTCTCAAGTCTTAAATATGGCCTAGGCAAGCCTCAAGGGCTAGCCTAGATGGTGAGCGTATGGAGGTAACCCCTAATAAGGCAGAGGTTAATTCCTAGAGAAGTCGTGATCTCGAGCTATCGATGACCCCCTCCCATGCGCTTAACACTTGGGGCCTGATTTGCCCCCTCCTCGGCAAGGTCAACTGAGGGGGACCACTAATATGGCGGTTTCATATTTTTTCTTTTATAAATATGACTAGACAAAAAAAGAAAATCTCAAAACTTAAATAGGCCACAGGCCAATTTTTTTTTTTAACTTTAGGCTTTAATTGGGCTTCAATTGTATTAAAATTAACATGTTCAATCTTTATTGGGCCTTTAAATTTCGAAAAAATAAATATATAAATTGAATGCAATAATGTCAATTTGACAAAATTTCAAAATATATCAAACACTTAAAAAATATTTAATAATTAATTAATTATTTTTTGATAATTCATGTATTCAGATTTTACGATTCAATTAATTTTGAAAATTATCAAACACTTAATTTTTTTTATCAGAATAAATTTAAAAAGCTTTCAATGTCACAAATAGTTTCATTTTAAAAAAAAATAAATTAAAAAAAAATCAAGTTGGGCTTCATGGCCCATTGCGGTCTCCGCCGCCTCTACTATTACATACACATCCGGCTTTCCCGCCATTTGCTTTTATCTTTCTCCCCCTCGTCCAATCCCTTTGCCGGCGACGATGTTGTGGGTCGACAAGCACCGCCCGAGGAGCCTAGACAAGGTCATCTCCCACGAAGACATCGCCCAAAACCTGAAGAAACTGGTCAGATCTCTTAAAAAAACCCTATTTTTAGTTTGGTTCTTTGTCTAGGGTTTGGTTGGTCCTTCCTCACTCTCTTCGTCCTTTTAACGTATGGGCCATTGCTTATGTCTCTTTATTCTTCCTGCATTGCGTTTGTTTCAGGTTACGGAGCAGGACTGCCCTCATCTCTTATTCTATGGCCCGACTGGTTCTGGCAAAAAAACCCTAATTGTGGCCCTTCTCAAGGAAATGTTTGGCCCTGGGGTTGAAAAGGTCTCTATATGATCTTCTGGTAAGGATATGTTTTGATCCTAATTGGTGCGCTTGTTTATCTTTTTTTTTTGTTTTTTGTTTTTTTTAATACCCTACGGCAGGTGAAGTTGGAGAACAAGACCTGGAAAATTGATGTAAGTTATTAAATTTTGGATTTTGTGTCAGTCCTTTATTTCTGATGCACAGTAGCTTTTCGAAATTTTCCGCTCAGAGGTAGTACTGGTATGCATAATCTGTTGTCAATGGTTAAGTCGCTTAATCTCCTGGATTTTTTTTTGTTTTTTTGTTTGCAATTTAGGCTGGTACCCGAACAATTGAGTTGGAACTGGCAATGCTATCCAGCACATATCACGTTGAGATGAATCCTAGTGATGCAGGATTTCAGGACAGATATATAGTTCAGGAGATTATTAAAGAAATGGCAAGAAACAGGCCTGTAGATACGAAAGGCAAGAGAGGGTTTAAAGGTAGACTGCATTTGGTTTCTTTCTTATGTAAAATTAGGGTTCAAAGGTGAACTCATTTGATAAGTAATAGAGAATGATGAAAATTATGAGACGAGTTTTTCTGAATTCTTTAACTGTGAAATTCTGTGAGAGATTACAATCTTGATGTCTCTCTCTTCCCTTTTGTTACATATATATTCTTTTCTGAGATAAAGAGAAACTTTAGATTATTTAATTATTTTAATATCCTTTTACAACTTTTGTCATCATTGAGTTGTACGAATTTAAAAACCATGGAATTTAGCTTCTTGAGATTGCTATCAGAGGTAAGGAACTTGATTGATGCAATATCTTAAGGATTAAATCAGCTGGATCTCTGGCAATATTCTTGCAATACATATTTGCATTTCTGATGCTGATATAGTAGTCTAACTGGCAGTGTTAGTGCTGAATCAAGTTGACAAATTATCAAGAGAAGCTCAACATTCTCTCCGGAGAACAATGGAAAAGTATAGTGCTTCATGCAGACTAATTTTGTGCTGCAACAGCTCATCAAAAGTAACTGAGGCTGTTCGATCCCGCTGTCTAAACATTAGGGTCAGTGCACCTAGTGAAGAACAGGTTAGTTTTTGAAATAGAATGGACAAATATTACCAGTATGATACTGCTGATTTTAATGTTACTTCTGCAGCTTATTCCCTTTTGATCTGGCTTCAGGATCTGCTCTGAACAGTTTTGTTGTCCATTAATCCTTTTAGTTTTTCTTTTCTTTATCCTCAAAACCAAGTTTTTTCAAACCATAATAGTTTTAAATTCTACTTTCTTTCTCTAAGTTTTTTTTCTGTTAAATCTGTTTCCCCTCCTCGAATACCACTTTACATCTCAACTATTGTTTCCCTTCCTGGCAATCTTAGAAAAAAGAAATCATCCTCTTAGTCCTTTTTGTCATGGCAATCAAGGAACTGAAGAAGCACTGTTAACCATCTGCCAGAAATGAAAGGGACTTTCAGCTTGCTTCACCATGTTGTGGATTCAAGCTTAGTTGATTGTGAGAGTCGTCATCTTCATCTTAGTCCTCCTAGAATCCAATGCATGGATTTGTTCTGAACAACATTGCTATCCCTTACTCCTTCTAAGTTTTTCTGGTTCTTTATCCTCAAAACCATGTTTTTTTAAACTAAAATAGTTTTGAACTCAACTTCTTTTCTTCAAGTTTTTCTCTTACAGTTTGCTTTTTATGGATCTTGTAAGGCTCTAAGAGCTGTGGAACATATGATTGCTTTGTGAACAAATGGGCTATCCGATTGACTGCAGCCAAACCTCAACTTTCCTCTTTATTTTCATTTTGTATTACTTTGCCAAACCAAGCTACACTATAGTTATCAGAATCATATTAGTTATGATTTGAATGACATGATTCATTTCGAGTCACACCTAAAATATATTGAACTATATGGGTGAGTTGTCTTTATCAGTAATTGGTTTGATTGAATACAATTCAGACTTCTGATACAACTGATTCTTTATTTTGAACTTAACCATTACTTAAATATAACGACTTACTTTGTTCTCCTCTTCGTCATCTTATGATTCCTCCATGCCTTAACCTTCCTTGTGCTTAGTACCTTCCGCAAGTTCTGCATCCCAACACTTTCATCATGTCAGGCACTAAGGAGTTCTCACAATGGGGGAAGCCAATCATGCAGGCAGCTATGATGGCTACCATCCCCTGCACAATGAAGCCTTGCCAACCATAGTAGGTTGCTTTCCACAGTGATGGCATGAAATGTGAGTCCATTTTTTGTTGTTGAGTACCATTGAGCGTGGATATCAAATTTTAGTGACAAGTGCAGGGATTGGGGGGAGAAAAGGAAGATTTGATGGATGCACTTAAATGACTTTTTTGACCATCCCTACTATCTAATTGTGAGATTGTTTTGGTTGTTTTGTTGAAGAATTAATGATGCCAAACCTAATGCGGTAGCAGTGTGATTGGATACATAGTTTCTTAAGATTTGTAGATATTTTAAATTTATCTCAAAATATCTTGGTTCCTACTTTCTATTTATACTTGTATTCTCCTTATGTGCTATGGACTTCTGGATCTTTTAGTAGGTATTTTTTGTTTTTGTTGATGATTGAAGTATCTTACAAGTTATATTTGATTAGATTATCAGAATTTTGGAGTTCATTGGCAAGAAGGAAAATCTACAACTTCCACCTGGATTTGCAGTTCGTATAGCAGCTCAATCAAAGCGTAATTTAAGAAGAGCAATATTAACTTTTGAAGCCTGTCGAGTACAACAGTAAGCAAATTAGAACCCATACAGTATTAACATTCCAATTTGATGGGTTTATTGTTTATACATTATGTACGTATATGTTCACAAAATTTGCATTGAAGCTGCATCTTTAACTATGTAATAAGTGGATTTATTTTGGACTGTTGTGTTATTGAAATAGGTATCCATTCACAGCAAACCAGACCTTGCCACCCTTGGACTGGGAACAATATGTTTCTGAAATTGCATCTGATATAATGAAGGAGCAGAGTCCTAAAAGGTCTGCTTTTTCTTTGTTTCTTATATTCATATGATCATCTTTGTTTAACAACATCAGTTTGCAATTTCAGTTCCTAATGAAATAAATAGAACGGATAAGACAAACACTTATGGTTAACTTTGTTTCCAACCTGTGGTGTTCTAGAACTGTATGTCCTAGGCATTTTTTTAGAAAAGTATTTAAACAATGCATTGACTGAAGTCTTGTACTTTCCTGCTTGATACGGGCTAGATGTATCATTCTGATCTCATGCTGAAACTTGGCAAATATTACAAAGGCAATACCATATTGGATGTGCCATTTTACTTTGACAACTGGGCAAAGGTGATCTTGGCAGAAAAACATAAAGGAGGTTCTGCTAAGAGCCTAAGACCTTAGCATATGGGAGGACACAAACAATTTTCAGGCAAACACTAGTTTTGAAGGTGTGACAACCATTAACGATTCCACCATCAAACCATGTAGGCATGGTTGACCTATTCAAATCTCTACAGTGTGTGGGCATGCTATTTGTTTGGTCAAAGTTGCCTAATATTTGCCAATTATTGTATTTCTTTGAATAGAGTACACAGATAGATGATGACAACAAGTACAAATAGCAGCCTGAAAACTTAGTATATCTTTGGTTGGTTGAAATACTGCAATGCTCGATTAGCATCTCTTAACTCCTTGTATTGAGAATCATTCTTATACGAATTGTTGCATGCTCTTTAAGTCAGACTTTGTGTTTTAGTGTTTCTTACGTGTTGGACCCATCATCGTCGAACATTTTCATTTTGATTTAGTACTTTGGTGCAAGTTTTTTCTTAATCATTTGTCTATATATATATATATAATTTGCACACACATGAGCCTCATTTCATTATACATTGAGAGTGATAGGAAAGTGTTGGTTACTAGTTACAATCCCACAAGTTCTGCCATGATCTATGTTTCAGCCTGTTAGTCCATGATCTTCACATCCTTGTTGAGACTGTGGCTGTGTCCACAACCAATGTGCTTGTGACGGTTGGTTTGCAGTGCCCCTAATATACATTTGATTGTAGTTTGAGGATTCTGTTTACACCATTTCATGTGAAAAAGAGCTTGCAGATATGTTGATACCGTACAGTTGGTGCTAATTGTAAGCTCATGTTTTTCCTATTATGAACTTTTTTAAAAAGGAAAATGATGAAGCTTTATAGCTGTACATTGTGATTTACAATACAGGTAAGAAGGTGCTGTTTACTTAATGTAAATTAAACGTCATATCTGGTGTTTATTGTTGTTAATAAAATTGGAACCTTCCTCAGTAATCTGGCATTTGATTTCAAAATGGTGTCATATTATGAAAGTGAGCATGGTATCTTTTGCAAGGGCCATAAAATCTGGAATATTGCCATAGGTATAACCTACTACAAAAGCCTGCGCTTTATTTATATGAACTCATTGTATATGGTCCTGTTGCTGTTGTCTCAAAGTCATCTAGATATTAGGATGCTATTGTTCGTACTTTTCTCAAGGAGTGCCATAACTCATTCTAAATTCTCTCTTCGTATATACTCACTGCTAGGTTGTATTCTGTGCGTGGAAAAATATATGAACTTCTTGTGAACTGCATTCCCCCAGAAATTATTTTAAAGGTAAAAGTGATTATATCATTTAATTATATTTTATATTAACCGAATGAAACTTTTGCTTGTAGATCTTATTTTCATTTTGCAGAAACTATTGTCAGAGTTATTGAAGAAATTGGACTCTGAATTAAAACATGAAGTATGTCATTGGGCTGCATATTATGTGAGTATATTTTCTCCATGCAAATTATTATTATTGCTGTTAAGAGAGTGCATGATGCTTCTTGGTTACCACCGTGCTAGTGCTAGTATTTTTGTGCTTTTCCCTGTTTTTAAGTGTTGTCAAGTCTCCCTCAGTAACACAGTACAAAAGCAATTGGGTATATTTGGTGTGAGGTGGTGTTCTGTGAAGGCATGTGCCCTCCCAGCTGCTAGGCATTTTGCATCAGATTTAGCCTCCTGAAGGATATTGATAATCCTGTTACATATCGACTTGTATATCAATATATAGCTTGTCATTACCGTGCAACTAAAAGATTTGTTTCATCATTTTCTCTAGTTGGTACTTTGATAAAACTCTGGTTTTTATTATCATAAGGTTGACAAATGACAATGATCACTAATCCCAAATAGCATGAACTGCTGGGAAAGAGCCAAATTCTTATAACCTCTCTTACTCTGGGGCAGGTAGAAAAATTAGGAAATTGAGATAAGAACATATGATTAGAAAGAGAAGGGCGAGAGAACCAAAGAGAAGAATTGCCACGCTCTATACGAGCTAAGCTTGCCATAAAGCTAGTTTCGCTCATTACGCGCGAACTGTAATACTGTCAGAATAAAATATATATAAAAGCTAACTAGATTAATTACGTGCATATCTTTGAAGAAACTCCACTACTGTTATGCACATACCTTGGCAATTAACTTTGAAATAAAAAACTCCAAGAGTGAACACAAAAATGCAAAATGAGTATAAGAAAGAAGTGCATGATGTAAAATGATATATCTCATAAGAGTTCAAAGAACAACTAGGGTATAAGTTTTTGCATTTAATATCATTAATCTCTCATCACAATTTCTCTTTAACTCTTATATATTTTTTTGCATTCATGATTCTGTTAATTCAATGTAAGGTTATGTAATTCCTTTTAGATCGTAGAGTTGAAACTCTACAGTTAAGGTAGTTCATTTACGTTTTTTATTAATTTAGTACAAATAACGTGCAACTTATTTCAGAGCACAAAGCCAAAGTTAAGTGCAAACCATGGATCGATTACTTTATTGATTTTAAAATATGACTACATCTCTAATTTTCTTACAATTTATTAGGGTAGTTTATACTCTGTTATAAAATTACTCTTGATTCCCATGTTCTTTAAATCTTTATTTCAATTAATCATTATTGTCATAAATAAATTTTAAGAAGCAACAGGGAGGGACGAATGACAATAAGTTCAATTAAGGACAAGCAATGTGGAAGCATATATCGACCAACGAGAGAAGAAATAAGATTGTACAAGGAATTCTCTTCCAAACATTTTATCATTAAATCTACTTCAACAGAATTAATCATGCACATGGTAATTAAAGTGAAATTATCTGGAAGACCACCTAAATCAAAGGGTTTAATTGTGCTTGCTACTTTGGAGCATCAATGGCAGTGGCGATGGTGGCGACGAATGCGACCAAGGTGGTGGCGATGACAATGGCAGCTTGAGGGAATTTAGGATCTTCACGAGGGGTTGGGAAGAGGAGGCGGCTTGGTTTTGTGGGTTGGGAGAAGATTAGGATTAGGGATATAAAAAGGGTTCATGGGGAGGAAGAGGTCATGGGAAGGAGAAAAAGCCAACTTTTTAATTTCGCATTTATAAGAGGATCAGGAAGTTTTAATAATTTTAACTACACGCTTTCTTTAATTAATAATTTTTAATTAATTGTTTTTATAGATATGACAAGAATAACTTCATTCAAATATCATAACCTGATATTGCTTTACAACTTTTTGCTATTTATAGGCTTTGCACCTAATAAATAGAACAGATATAATTCTATAAGAAACATGGAATTAGTAGGAATCTTAAGGAATTCTCACTAATTGACACATTCTATTCTCTATTACATTAACTAAAATAAAATAAAAAGTATACCAATCATAGTTTAGATCTTGACAAACTTTACATTTTTTAAGTGTTTCTGCATCTTTTACTAACCTGAATTTGAGAATCGGCTCATCAACTTGTTAAATTAAACTATCCCAAAATATTGAATCTAAGTTAATAATACTTCACTCATCTAAACCTTTAGATCTTCATTACCACATAATTTTGACATGATGCTAAAATAGTGTACGTCAACATCTCTGCCACTTAGATCAAGATTTCAAGTCTAACTTATTATCCAGAGTCACCTTTCACATGAGGTCTAGTGATGCATTCACTATGATAGTCCTTTTCAACACATCTCATCATGTCTAGAACTTGGGTTCACCCATACAAAATTGTTAAAATCCACCCAAATAGGGAAAAAAATTGGCCGGTTGACTAGTTATATCCAATCGTTGACCATTGATAAAGACATGCATTGGTTGAATTCTTTCGGAACTTACTAGAAATATGATGATTGTCTCAACCAATGATGTTATTGAACTATATCCCTTTTTACTGTTTAATTGGAGAGAGAAAAGAAGGGGAGCCTTAACGCAACGATAAAGTTGCTGATGTATGATTTAGAGGTCACAGGTTCAAGTCACGAAAACAATCTCATGCAATGTAGTATATGATTTTGTGCAATTGATCCTTCCTTGAGATTCGCATTGGTGAGAACTTCGTGCACCAAGCTGTCTTTTTAATTGGAGAGAGAAAAGAAGAAATAAAAAATAAGAGAGGAAATAAGAGCGATAACTTAAAAAACCTTTTACATTAATAGAAAATTTAGGGGGAAAAAAGAGATTAATGCCTTAACCTTTATTCCCATTGCAATTATCCCAAAACTAGGAAATAGTGACGGAAGTAGTGTGATTTAAAATTGAAATTACCCACTTGACTTGTAATACATGATTAGCAAAAAAGGGCAATTTGATGTACTAAGTTCTCGCCAATGTATGGCCCTGTGGAAGAAGGATCAAACTACATTGAGTCCATTGCATGCAGTTTTATTTTGCATCGCAAAAGGTTATTTTAACGACTTAAATCCATGACCACTTGATTAGCACTATAAGTAAAATGGTTTTTGAAGCATTTACATGTTTTTCCTTCTCTATTTTCTTTTTAAATGACCCACACAAAATTTAAAATTTTCATTGTTTTTTCCCTTTCATAGTAAACAAGTGGTGGGAAAAAATTTCTTCCTTTCTTCTATTCTCCAGTAAACTGAACCATAATGTGAATTCCACATTGTGACTACCCTTTTTACAATTGTACTATTCCATTGCAAATCCTTCTCTACATGTATTGGTCTCTCATTGTCCTCATTTATCTTCTGATGACTACCCCTGGCATTTTTTTCCTGTTATTGGAGTCTAATTTTCTCTTAATGTTTGTGTAGGAACACAGGATGCGACTTGGACAAAAGGCCATATTCCACATAGAAGGTATTCTATCTAAATTTTTGCATATGCAATTTCCAAGGTTAAGCTTAAAATCGAAATATTTTTATAATAGGTTGAAAGTGATAAATTTATCAAGTAACTTTAGCTGAAAAATTAATATTACCACAGTGATGCTTAATTTATACGTATAATACATATTCTCTACTGTAGATGTGTATGCTATTGCTTGCGTGCAATGGAATAACAGACATTTGTGCCCTGATGTTTAAGAATCATTTTTATTTTATCAACTACATAATTATTTGCACATGGAGAATTTAGAGTTTGATTTCGTACAGCATAATGTTGATGCACTCAGCATGACCTTCTATATGCTGCCAGGCTCATGCGCATTGTACCATTGGATTGCATACACTATGTGGAAAGTATCATGCACTTGTTTGCTAGTTTAGATGATTACTGCATTTCAGCATTCTCCATAGGGAAGAGTTTGTTTCTTAGTGTATCTATGGCCATTGCATGGTGCTAACTATAAGCTCTTAAAAGGACCAAAGCTTTGTTGCTAAGAGAGAGGCAAATGATAGTTACCTATATTTATATACTTTTATTTAAAGCATTTCTAATGGTTAACATTTTGCTTCACTATTTCCCATGTGGTTGGTACCATTAATACATTATTTCATCCTTAGATTACATTGCAAATCTCCCCCTTGTCATGTCTATATTATGGGCTAATCCATGCTTGCTATGTCTATCTAAGAAGGCAAGAGAATTCGATCGGTAACTACTTGGTGGTACCTTAAACCCTTAATCGAAGTTTCCAAATCTATGCTTGTTCATATACACTTCAATGTTATGGAAGAATAATGTTCTAATAATGTGAACTAAAGTTGAACAAATTGATAAGAGAAATACCACAAATGTGGTTTAAATGGCATTCAACCAAAGGATTACCATTGATGGATAGTGTCTCATACTCTTTTGAAGCGATATCTTATAGTTGATGAAAGATTATATTGGAATATTACTCAACCTCCCATTGAAATTGATACAAATTTTTAGAAATCACCTAAGGTCCATATTGCAGGTCCTAAAGAGAAGTCTATTCTTTGAGGAACTTCATGAGGATATCTCATCAAACTTTCTTTATTACACATCAATTTGAACGAGTCCTAAACAGAAAGGATTATTTTGATTAGACGTGGTTAATGTTTAGATTATGGGGAATGGGAGGAAGATGGTGGACAAGAGAAAAGAAGCAAAATTGTTTGGTGTAAGCAATAAAAGATGAAGGGAAATGAGGGGAAGATTACTAAAATATCCTACTAGATCGTCTTTAGGGCTCATTTAGGTGACAATGAAGCTTTGAGTTCGTTGAGGGAGAAAGAAACATTGCTTGAGAATAGAGAGGAGATTGTTGGTGCAGGGGTACCAGATAATCGAATTTGAGTTTTGATTATGGCAAAGGTTCAAAATTAAGTTTATTTGTGATTTCATATTTTGCTAAGTGTGCATAATCAAGTTAGGATTATGTGCTAGCTAGAATGTCCAGCAAGGTAAGCTTCTTATGTGGAGTGACGGTAAGGCTGTGTCCTTAGGGACAATCTTAGGTATCGGTCTGACTGAGGGCTCCGGGGGTGCCAAAGTCAAGATCGGATAGTTTAGGACTGTTATAACATCTCTACTATGTTTATTGCACTAACTCTGTGATGCAGGTGACGAAACGCAACCAATCGGCAGGAAAATAGGGTTACTAGTTGACTGGTGCAAGCCACTAGTCGACTGGTAGTGCCATCAGTCAACTGGTACACACCAGTCAACTGATGGCTCCGGTCAAAGAGGGTTGTCATCTCATTTGATAAGTTTCGAGAATGAAAGGGATAAGAGGCTTATCCCAATCATGTACCTGAATGAAATCAAGTGTTTTTCTGAATTGGGAAAGACTATAAAAGGAGAAGGAACTCAACCTTAAAGAATATAACTTTATACAAATGTTTAAGCTCTCCGAACGTGCTCTGATGCCCCACGATGCTACTCTGACCAAGCTCCGTCATCAAGATCTTTTGTTGGTATCTTTATTATTTTGTTAAATTTTCTTGTGCTTAATTGTTAAAAGGAGTGGTAGGTTGTTACCGTCTCCTTTATCAAGTTCCACGTCTCTTACCTTCAACGAGGAAAAGACTCTAATAGTGAATTGCCCTTCGAAGGCGATTTCGGATCGCGAGCCTTGGACTAGTAGCCGTTGGCTGTAAACCAAGTAAAAAAAAAAAATACTTGTGTTATTTTTTTGTTTCTGCTGCGTTTTTCATTATTCTAATTTGGGTTTTCATAAAAACAAAAGAAAGATTTCAAAACGCTATTCGGTCCTTTAGAGATGACATTTGTGAAGACTTGAGGTCAAAAAAGAAGAGAGTCACAATGACAAAGAAAATTAAAGAGGAAAAGGAAAATTATAAGGTCGGTGCTGAGGGTTGGATAAAACTACTTGAGGTTGTAGAGGTAGAGGCAGTGGAGAGAGCAAGGGAGACATGAGGGTGCCTATGTTGGCCATGGTATAGCGTTAATGAGAGGCTATTTTTTTTTTTTCAATATGTAAGCCTTCTCTTTCATCAATTTGTGCTTTTCAGATTTGCAGATTCTATCTAACTTTAATTCCCATCTCGTATTTATTAAAATAAATAAAGGGAAGGAAAAGACCACTACATACCTAGGGCAAAGATTAAAGTATCATTAGATGTTGGAATTGTAGTCCATGGCTAGAATAGTTCAAGTTGGACAACGTGTTGGACTGACAGTTGACACACTTTGATGTGTATTGTAACATACCAAGGTGTATTTAGATAGATTTTATTCCTTTAATACTCTTTTACTAATTTATTTAAAATAAGAATATATAAGTTGTTATATTATTTCAATTTATATTGAGATAATTTATGTAAGTTTTACTCGTATAATCCTCTTCCACGTAGCTTCTTTACTTAATCAAATATAACTATCGAAATCGAATAATTAAATAAATTAAAATTTTGGAAAAGCATGATACAAAATTAACAAATTTCACTCGAATTGATCTGAATGCGCACTAAAGCGTGCTATGACATACTGAGTGTTAGCATGTAATGATACTCATTTAGACATTCAATGATCGAATCATTACATTTGCATATAAATATTGAGTTTTGGTAATTTATTGATACGTTTTGACAGTGTCACCAGTATGACAAAAGTGTAACTGAGATTAGGAATATTTCTAATTTTGCAACTCTTAAACCTTTTGTTCAAATAAAGGCTCCTTCATTTTTCAACTTCTTTTCGTCATGAAGGAGACTTCATGTACGTGTTGAGTAGCGTCGTATCTTTCCTGCGTGCATATTTTTTGAAATCCAACACGGGATCCACAAGAATTCCATCTTATCAGATATTGTCAATCTTTTCAAAAGTCACATATATTGATTTTTTCCATTATGACTGCCGAGCTTAGTGATACATGGTGAATTGTGAGTTAATGAAGGGATTTATAAAACTTAGAAGAGTGAGGTACTTTCAACTTGAGGCTGAGCATTTTCGTCCAGTGGTTAGTCTGTTAAATTAATGAATCAGTTCTTTCATCTATATGGGTCATAGCAATTAAACTCCATATTTTCATTCTACCTAAGGTGAAATCTATTAAATTTGCATTTTCTCTTAGGGTCATATATTGTTGTATGTGATGATAAAGCATTGCATTTAATATTTTTCTGAATGAGATTTTAGCTAATTAGAACAATTGCCAATTTAAGATTCCACTGGGTTAAATAACAGTCCAATAACTTTTCCAATGATTCGTTAGGTTATTGCATACATGTATCCTAGCACACCATTAAATATGGTTTTAAATTTCATTCCATGTTGATCGATACAAAGAATAGTTGTTTTGCATGTATTGCCTGATATCGTGTGTCGTTGTATGGGCGATACATGACTTTATCTTGGTTTCTGCCAAGTGAAATTGAGACAGATAAAAAAAATGGTCAGACATGGATGGTGGAGCTCGAGATGAGTTTTTTTTTTTTTGATGGTGCCAAAAGTTGGATGCATGCTGAGACTTTGCACCAAGTTTCTGGTTTGTCAAGCAACCAAGATCAATCACTCCTGGAGATCATTGTGGAGGTGATTTAGTGTCAAAAACAAATTGTTGAGACATAAATGACAAATTTTAGGAGCTTGGAATCCATATCAGTCAAGTAGTTGTTAATAGGTAATTTATATACATATACTACATGATTTGGTCTGGCTTCTGTATACTTAGAATTACCCAGTTCAGCCTGATTTCACCTCTAATTTAACCCAAATTGAACCAAGTTGAGTCTGCAGGCAACAATCTTAATTGCACCCATAAGGGATCTAATTAAGTCTTATTCAAAGGGAATTAGGTCCGAATCTTACCCTAAATCTACTCAATGAGGTCTGAAACTAAGTCGGTATGACCTTTGATCTTTCTTTGAGTATCAGCCTGACTCGTCTCAACAGTAGAGCAGTATTGTTCCATGCTGATATTGAAATTACTAGTGTCATTGAGAATTTAGATTTTAACATCAAAAACAAAATGGAATTCATTAAAATAATCGTTTTTTGTTGAATTTAAACCCTAAATCCTTGTGTCAGTGTTATTGAGGATATGTAGGATCTTTTGATTGAGCTAAAGGCTGTGTAAAAACCTAGTGTTTTCTGATTATCTGGTGAACTGCTCATCATCGATAGTAAAATCACTCATCGCTGTGCCCTTCAGAGAAGGGTGATCCACTCCCCCAGTTTTACTATGAATGATAAACATTCTTTATCACTGGATTATAAACCTCGTCTCTATGCAATAGCTTTGGAATCAAGGCAGATGTTTGTGACATAGCATCTCTAATATATGAACTCTATTGTGTTTATGAGTACATATCAAATATGTATCTGTGAACAGTGAAATTTTAGAAAGCCCATTTGCAGAAACAACTAATGCTTTCTCTTTGCACTTTTGACCAGCCTTTGTCGCGAAATTCATGAGCATATACAAGTCATTCCTGATTGCAACATTCGGGTGAACAGACTCAGCAGGCAAAACCCTCTATGCTTCCTGGCCAGAAGCATTTCTAGGTACCAAAGCCCCAATCCCTTGAATTTTCTTGCAAAGGTAATAGACAGGGTTATTATTATTACTATTTTGTTAAAATGCAATCCATGTTTCAGGTCTAGTTCATGCGTTCCTGTCATATCCATCTCAAAGAAATCCTTTGCTCTGCCAAGAACTTGACGCGGAGAACTAAACTCTAGTCGATATTGTCTAAGGACTTTTGAGTTTTGTAAAATATTCTGTTGTTTTAACTCATGTTGTTCATCCACTGGATCCTTTTAAATACGAGCAGTGTTCGCAAAGGTATCACTTTGACTTGCTAGAGATGCTTATACAATTTCCGGATACAACTGCTATAATGTCACATTGGTATTAAGTTGGCCATGGTCGGCCCGAGTTTCCTTGGCTTCTGTTGTCTCTTTTTTTTTAAAAAAAAAGAATTAATCACTGCTGATGACATTGGAATTTTTACAATACAAAGTAATCTGGGGTGTTCTTTATGAAAATAAGTTACAGGTGTTTCATCTCGCAGTCAGCGAGTGAAGATGAAGCTCATCGCCAATGCGAAAGTTGAAGCTGAGGGAGTCCTGGTGATGATAACAAATATAGCCAGTCCTGATGAGGAGAGGCAGCTCGAGTGGGTTTCGACAAGATGAGCGAACAACGACAACAACAAACTTAACACGAAACTATGTGATAGTGATTACGGTTTCATGTTAAGATTGAGTTACCAAACTATTTCAACTCTATCGACAACAATCATCTTAAAATGAAACCATGTTTCATTAAGGGGGAGAAGCAAGCTAAGAAAATTCTCTACGTCTTAAAATATTAAATCTAAAAAGTAGTACATTTGTTTTTTTTATAAATATATCTAGAATTACAACTATCTTTTTGTAAGAAGTAAATGTTTGGTTTATATATATACATGTACACGTACGGTGTTGATATTTACGCATATGTTCCTATGCGATGTGTACATGATGACTTCTTAGTCGTTCGATTAAGTGGATTGTACAATAATAAAAAAAAAATACACAGTGCTTTATCTGTGCGCATTGTTGAAACGTTTATGCGTCGTCTGATGTGAACCCGATGAGAATAAAGTCTCAAGAACCTACAACAAATTGAAGAAGAAACAAGTAAAGCCTAAATTGATAAGATGGATGGAAAAAACCTCAACCCAATGTTTAGGAAAACATGAACCTTGGTATAGAAGATGGAAGACACCACAACCTTGGGATTGAGGTTGATAAGTCTTTGAACGCCATAAGGGAATGCCTTGATAAGTTCTAGTTCAATGAAGAACCAACAAGTGAGAGCCTCACCATGCTATAGATTGAAAAAT
>JBAMHZ010000065.1:1928995-1940400 GCA_037177395.1 Alpinia galanga
TTACTAGAGATATAGTATTGATTAAATTATGATAATTAAAAATTATCTCAATTTTTATTAAAAAATAATAATTCAAAGAAATAATAGTAACTCTAGATGTTAGTAATAATTGAAATGAAGAAAAATAATATATATATATATATAAGGGATTGATATCCTGCGTAACCAGTTTCTATGCTCCTGTGCACGATGCTCCCTCAGCCGTCTGATCTGCTTGATTGCATAATAATGAGAAATGCATAGTATCTTCTTCTCCAAGCGCTCGCTGCACGGCATCGCCACCAACTGGTTGGAATCCGACCGCGATCCGACCAGACTTCGATTTCGTCTGGATCGCAATCAAATTTCGGCCATGATTTAGTCGGAATCCGATTGCAATCGGACCGCACAGGCATCCCCTAGAGTTTAGGGACTGGACTATAGCACGAACAGCGGCTCAAAGACGAGGAATTAGACGATGAATCCAACATTGCGGACAAGCACACAAGGATGAGGCATGCAGGAGATCAACGTTATATATATCAAATTATAAGAAAAATTATTACTAATGCATATATTGTTAATTTGCCTACTTATTTAAACATTAAGTTAATTTTCATTATTGAGGATTTACTGTTATATCAATGAACATTCAAGCATTTCTCGATTAAATTGACTAAATAACATATACCGATGATGTTGACTTCTACACTCTCATCAATGACACAATATTCTAATCCTATAAGCCCGAGTTATTGAAGAAATTTTTGTTTTTCCATTGCCTCCAGTTTTGTAGGCAAAGTATCCTTTTGACATTATAGTTGGTTTTAAAATGATTTTTTTCATTGTATGATTTCATTTTATTTGTAGAAAAAATAAAAATACATGTATATATAGTTTGTTGAACTTTTAGTGTGTGAGGTGGAGGTAGTGGGGCCCAGTAAGCATCTCAATTAAATTATTCTACCAATTTTGTAATAAACTTCACTTGCACTAACCCTGAGCTGTTCATAGATATCATTTGTATCTTTGTTATAATGCTTAACAAAATTAGAAACTCTGAAGTGCATAGTGAAGTTATCAACAACTTATTCATTGGCAGAGATTTGATTGAGTCACAATCTTCTTTGAGAAAACAAAATTGGTAAAAAAATCTGTCTATATCCTTAGGTACGCTTATGAAATATAAGAGTATTCACAATGTCAATTATTGCTTTGTTGTCTTGGTGCATAATCATGGATTTTCAGAACTGGATGTTCAAGCTATAAATGACAAAGATTTCAAAATTTATCAACTATTAAACTAAAACATGAACTTTATCATTTACCAATTTGAAGGAGAATA
This sequence comes from Alpinia galanga, assembly GCA_037177395.1. Taxonomy (NCBI): domain Eukaryota; kingdom Viridiplantae; phylum Streptophyta; class Magnoliopsida; order Zingiberales; family Zingiberaceae; genus Alpinia; species Alpinia galanga. Next base: position 1,930,320 of record JBAMHZ010000065.1, read on the forward strand.
TACCAATTTCTTGAACCTGCTTTATTCTTTAACAAGATTTGAGTTTAAAATACGAAGATGAACTTGAATATAAGTTCAGATTTGATCAAAACAGAGAATAAAATATTGCACTAATCATGCATTCATGGGAAAGGAGAGGAGAGAGAAACAAACTATCTTTTATTAACTGGTAATAATACGCAATCTGAGGCACGGGAAACTGTTTGTTTTACATTCTCTTCCACTTAGTTCCTCAATTCTCAGAGTTGACTGGTTTCCTGGATCTACTTTATTTCTTCTTCCTTTTGTTGCTATTTTACCTGTCTTTTGTCTAGTTTATATCAGGATGTTCATTTGGAAATGGAGATTAATCTTTAATATTAAAAATACCAAAGGAAAATTCTTAGCACTTTCACTAGTAACGTTTGCAAATTACATATTGCAAATATTTTGGAAATGTCCAACCTATTAAATAAATGATAGTACTCAAATCATCTATATATGTCAACACTAAATTTCATTATACGAATCAAATTATTTTAAAGACTCAAACAAGTGCATTTGCCTAACAGACACTTTGAATTGTATATCTAGAAACCACAATGATCCTAATGGATTTTTAATGATCTGAACCTACAATGGAAGCTTTCAATGAAGTTGAGAATTATGCAAGTCAAAATAGCCATTCTGTTTTAGATGAGCAATTGAGCAAAATCAAAAAACATATTGAGATAAATGTATATAAGTTAATAATTTTAAAGCAATAGTATTGTCAAGGTTATACCTCCACAGCAGCAGCAACTCTGAGAATGGTGGCTTCATTCCATGGGCGCCCTATCAGTTGCAATCCAATAGGAAGCCCTTCTTTATCATGTCCAATCTGCAAAATAAGTGACCAATACATGCATCCAGACAACAAGAAAATGGATATATATATATATATATATATAGAATGTGGACATTATTCCTGTCATTGGTGATGACTCCATTAAAATCACAAAATCATAAGAATGCCTCCATCAAGACTTCCAAACTAAAGACTTAAGCAACCTCAAGTACTTCCTTGGTAGTAATGCTCAAAAAGGTTAACATGCTAAACACCAAACTGATAGATGCTAATGCATGACATGACTATTCTGTAGCCGCTATAAGGATCCTACGATACCCCAAGATTGCTCCAAGTTATTTTATTTCATAATTACAGGCCATCGTATAAAACGGATGTTCTCCTACAAATGGGTGATCTACATTTGATTATTGCATCTGATTAGAATAATCATTAGCATCATACTTAAAAATTAAATATTTTGTTTATTAAAAAAATTTAATGAGTATTTTTTATATCATGTATTGATTGGATGTCACTCCAATAGTAATTAATTTCATTGTTAATTTCAAAGGTTGATCAAACTAAGTGTAAGGAGGAATTTCATGATCGAGATTATAACAACAATAATCAAACCTTTGTCTCACTAAGCGAGGTCATTTATATGAATGCTCTTATGTCATTGGGCTCGATCTCCTATTATATCTTCGTCTATATTTATAATTTTATCTTATTATCGTTGCTAACAAGTGAAGAGGAGTCTTAGTGTAATGATAAAATTGCTATCATGTGACCTTTTGATCACAAGTTTGAGTCGCGAAAATAACTTTTTGTAATGCAAAATAAGACTGTGTAGATCCAATGGTCCAACTCTTCCCGAGACCCTATCTCTTCCCGAGACCCTGCATTGGTGGGAGCTTTGAGCACCGAGCTATCCTTTTTTTATCATTGCTAACCAATCCATGTTTAGTCTTCCTCTTCCTCTACTAGTGTGCATATTTGCCATGGTCTTAGATTGCCTAACTAGGACATTTATTGGATGCTTAACATGTCATACCATCTTAAATGCGTGTCTCAGAGTTTTTCCTCAATAGGTATAATCCCAACGTTCTCTCTAATGTTTTCATTTCTTTTCTTATCTATCCTCGTATATTTACAAATCCACCTTGATATCCTCATCTTTACAACTCTCATGTTTTGCTCATGTGCTCCCTTCATAGCCTAACATTTAGCTTCATATAACATAACAGATTTACATATAACATAACAGATTTAATCGCTATTTTATTAAAAAAATTCTATAAGATTTAGAAGTATTTTACGATCACAAATGACACCGGACATCATCCTTCATTTCAACTATCCTGCTTGTATTATATATAAAACATATATATCAACTCCTTTATCCTTTTGTAAAAATGATTCTCGATACTTAAAGCTCTCAATTACAAATAACTCGTCATCTACTAACTTAATAATTGCTTTCTTATGTTTAATAATATTAAATTTAAATTTCATATATTGTCTTTACTAAACTTAAAACTTTTTTCTTCCAGTATTGACTACCAAGATTTAAGCTTAGCATTTACTTTTTCATGTCTCTCATCAACCAATTAATGTTATCTGCAAGCAACATGCACTTTGGTAATGCGTTTTGGATGTGTTGAATGAGTTCATCCATGACTGATGTAAAAAGGTGTGAACTTAGAAGTTAATCCCTGATCTAACCTTATCTTTACATAAATCTACCTAAAGTCATTACTCTTGTCATTACATCCTTATACGTATCCTTAATTATTTCAATATATAATACATTAACACTTTTCTTTTTTAAAATTCTCTACATATTTCCATCAAAATTATATTATAAGTTTTTTCTAGGTCAATGAACATCATGTGTAAGACTTTCTTCTTTTCCCTTCTTTTTTCAATCAGTTGTTTAAGAAGATATATATCTCCTATCATTGACCTTTCAGACAGGAATTTAAATTGATTTTCGATCCCCTTGATCTACTATCTTAACCTTTTTCTATCACTCTTTTCTAAAGTTTTATGACATCACTCATTAGCTTAATGCTCCTATAATTCACATAATTTTGCACATCTTTATTTTTATCAGAGAACTAATGTACTTAGTCTCCATTGATTAGATATTTTATTCATTTTTAATATCTAGTTGAATAACTTCATAAGTCATTCAATACTCTACTTCTCTAGGCACTTTCATAACTCTATTAGAATATCATTCAGTCCAATCACTTTTCCATTTTTTTTCATAACTCTATTAGAATATCATTCAGTCCAATCACTTTTCCATTTTTTTATCTCATTTAATGTATGTTCTACTAGAGATTATAAAAAATAAAATAAAAAAGACAATGTTGGCTTACTGGCACTGATATAGCTGGGAGCCCAAGGAGATTTCCTGGTATCACAAACCGCATAAGGCATGCTGCAGAACAAAATAAGTTATGATATCAACCAATTAATAATATAATTAATGGAAAATAACTTTAAACTTTTTCATTCTGTGAAACATAAAATTAAATAAAACTTTTTCTTTTCCTTTTTCTTGTTTATGTTGTTTAGCGATCAGAAATAATATAATTTTTAACTCGAGGTGGACTAGCAAAACGGAGGCACTTGATAGCTCCATTAGGATATTAAAATTAGACATGTAGGATGCCAACAAAACATTTTAAATGTTAGTCTTTAGTTAAAATTTTATGCAGAGATGCCAATCTAAAGTTCTTAGCATTGTAATATAAAGAATGTGTGGAGTAAATATTTCATAGTATAATTGAACAATTAATAGTCTAGAAAAGTCATAAGTGAGTGACTAAAAGTTTGTCATTGTTGATTATTTAGCAAATACTGGGTGGACACATGTTCTCCCATTTCCTTTTTTGAAGAAATAAAAAAAGACTATTTTGCATTAGCTATATGATATGGAGTGGGTATTGGAATTCTGACATGACCAATCATTATATCTATGTATTGGAATTGTAAAATTTTGAAAAGTAAATATAATCACTCTTAATTAGATAATCATTATATATATATATATACATATTGAAAATCTAAAGTATGAATGTGGGACTAAACCAACTAATAATTTATTGATATAATTCCTCTAGAACTTCTCTTCTAAGTTAGAGCATAGATATTATCTATGTCTAACTTGTTGCATAAACTAGAAACTCTAATAATCACAAAGGATACAACTCGCATAAACAAAAATGACTTAATAAATCCTATGAGCTTAAATAAGTGCACAACCAAAGATGCCTTTAGCCTCAAATCAACATATCGACAAAGAGAAACAATGAAGAAAGGAAGGATGAAGTGAAACAAGAGAGAGGGCAAAAATGAATCACATGAACTAATGCTTCAGTGGGCTTCTTGAAATAATTGTTGCATCAACACACAATAAATTGATGGAAAAGCATTGAGGCTCTTGAGAGGAATGGATGGATGGATAGATAGATAATGTAGCTTGACCCTTTGCAAGACTTAACCACATGAGAATAGGACATTCTCCTTATCAAGGTGCTTACGCAAAGGAGATCTTTATAGGCTCACACAATGCTCATGTGAGGAAGGAGCCATGAAAAGGAGGTATCCTTATGTTTTGAGTGGCTAGATATGATCATGAATAGTCACATCAAATCACTAGCAACCAAACTAATCATGTAAAGGAATTATGTGCAAAGGAGATTGAATGCTCACTAAAAGAAATCTTGCAATCTCCATCAGCATGATTCTGTCACTCCTCTACTCAGTCTCACGATGTAAGGAGGCAATGGCTTCATATTGGGAAGAACACTTCGTGCAAAAAGGAGGGCTCATACGAGGTGGTGTTTTGGTGCTATAAGCGAGTACCATGCATGTTCGACAACAAAGACAATAGCCTTGCATAGGCCAGAGATATAGGAGAAGATAAAGGACTGAAGAACGAGGAGGTCGGCATTCCATCAGAGGAATATCTCTTTGAAAACCTAATCCTAAAAAGGGACTTTGTGGAAAGCAAAATAACATATTGCCTCTTTTTATCAAGTTGTCCATTGTAAAGTAGCTTTTTAAAATGAAAACCTTATCTTTACCTATTATCTTTTTATCCTTTTTTTATAGTTTTCACTTCATCTTATTGTACTCTCACACCATTCCATGATTCTCTCATCTCACAACTTAACCTCTCTTTCCCTAATCCTCCCCTATCCCCCATAGTCTCGCATGTATTCTCTCTCTCCCTGCTCTTGTTGCATAGTAAATTTATCAATTATTGAACAAACGAAAGATGCATTTATTAAAGCAACTAAAAGAAATTTTCAGCTTACCTTGGACCTCATAATCTGACTCCCCAAGTTTGAGAGAACTTGGTGCTATCACTGGACCTGTGATACTATCACAATGAGAAAATTGATTAGGTGCAGAAAATAATGTCTTATGTGATTTCTAATAATAAGTTTGCATAATGTGTAAATACAAATTATTTGACTATATGAAATTGTTTATACAGATCCCATTCATTAGGCAGTTCCACAACTATCACAGCCATCCATATAAATATACTTTATAAGTTAGAATCTCAATTCATGATACATAAAATATTCTGGCACATCAACAAAATAATTTCCAAACAAAAAAGACATGATTGCTCTAAGGTTACTAACTCACCCCCACAATCTTGTTAACCTTCGTATCTCACCAAATACATTATAGATAACAAATTGCACAACAAACTATGACTATATTAGATTCAACAGCATCATGCATGGAAATGTTAAAAGTCATGTTAGTTACTGCCATGAAGTTGGTTTGAAGAAAGCAAAACAAATGATTAAATAGACAAACAACAAACATTCTCATAAATGAGGTTGTGAATTTCACAAAAAGGTTCACTCCATATGCTTCTTTCCCTCTTACAGTTTAGAAATCTGCATTACATTGGATCTTGAATCTATGATTTTACAATTTTCTTTACAATCTATAATGCAACGAATACGGAATCTACTCATGCAACAAATCCTAAATTTCTTACAATTTACTTTGCAATTTTTGTTGCACTGGGATCTTGAACCTTTTTTGGCACCAAATCCCAATTGTTCTTAAATCAAGAACTGGGCACACCAAGTTTTGTAAAAAAACAACAAAGGAGAGATAAAAATTGGACGGAGAAGACGAGTGTGAGCCAAAGGGAAAGTGGTTTTTGTGGGCCTGGTGGATGGGATTGGTGGGGAGAAGAGGAAAGGGAGCAAGAAGGCAATGGGGGAGTACTAGAATGAGGAGAAAATCAAATAGTAAGTAGTAGAGAAACATGACAATGTGAGGCAAGACAAGTTAAAGGAATGAAATTAGACTTTAATACCACTTGACATAGCATAAGCAGAATCTTTGTGTTCCTGCTAATAATTTAGCAGGACTTGACATAGTGCAAGGATAAATCCGTGTGACTTGGCCAGTATTCTCAAGGAATTGCATGCTCAACACTCAAAACTCAAGAGAGAAAAGTTAATTTCCAAAGTAGAATTATTCATTAATGATCAAAATAATAAGGGACCTCTTTTATTAGTCTCATAAAAGTCAAACTGAACTATGCTAGGAACCATAAAAGCAAGATTTCTAAAATTATTCTGACGTAGAAATAAAATGGGATTGAAAAAATAGAGCATGATCTGATTTATTCTATGGTACCAATTTATTTTAAGAGGGGTATATTTTATTGCATTACCAGTATTGCTCGAACTTAGAAAATTAGGAGAAAAAAGGACAATAATTGAAGATTAATGTATATTGTCGAAAATAGACAACTAATTTTATCCCAAAATGGCAAGCAAATTGGGAGGAGGGCATCCCTTAGCATAAGAATATGATAGACCATTGCACTGTCCATGTAGCATCAAGTCTTTGACTTCACCACATCCTTGGCACTTGTCATGATTTGCATATGTAGCTCAAATAACAAGGCCAAGTCCATTCTATTTGAAAAATGTTCTTTTATAATGTATGTGGAAATAAGCCCCTATTTCAATGAAGTAGGTTTCAAACCCAAAGATCTTGGCAACAACTTTTAGGTCTTTACCAACTTGTTAAGTATAACAGACCTTCATCTACTCCCCTGACTTCAATGTCTCCTCATGCTCATTAAAACTCAAAGGTACAAGTGACTCTAATACAATATTGAAAGGAAATGACGCCCAGGCTATCCCAAAATAACTAGTCACTTGAGATGCTTGCTCAATATAAGCACACCATGTACCACAACATATCCATGTGTGATTTTGGTTGTGGAGTACCTTAACTTTAACACTTCCCATAAGGACAATTTCTCGGTGTAATCATATCTCTAGACGGTTAGAATATATCATACATATTAATGAGGTGTATTAAATGTGCAAGCTCCTTGACACAAGTATTGCAACTGCAATAGAGGAAGTCTTGGTAGACTCGACGGGTCAAAATGACCAAATGCTTGGTAAAAGAGGAAGTCCGGAAAGCAAGGCTTCTTGATGTACGAAATCCCAAACAAAGATGCTCTTAGCAATTTTTATTTGTGAAAAGTTAAGTGTAAGAGCATTTGTAAAAAAAGAATTTATTGTGGGCTAGATTAGGCCCGGAATAAACCTTAGAATGGCTTTAGTTAGTGACAGTCGATTGGATGTATTTTTCAGTTGGCTAATGCTTGAGTGCACTGGTTTCTTAGGATAGATGAAAAGGGAATAAAATGTTTTTTTGTTTGCCTCTGTTTATAAGTCAGTTGATCGTCTAGTCAACTGGTACAATGGCAATCAGCTGATGTTAGTTTGAATCGACTCAAGAAACAATTTTCTTATTAGAATGGAACATTTATGTGTAGATACAGTTGATGATCTCAAAGCTTCTACAAGATCAGTCGACTAACAGAGATTGAGTCAAATGAGGGAGCAGTTACATGGTTAACCCATGTTACAACGATGACATTCAAGAAGATCCAACAAGATTACGCCACAAAGAACACAGCTAAAAGCATACAGTCGGACTAGATCAATGCAGAGAAAATATTATGAAAGTTGAATGAAGACTTAATCAAGGGCTACAAATAGAGGTTAAGAGGCTACAAAATAAACTAATGAAAGTGCTTCTACTTTGTTGTTTTCTCAGGCTTCCATTTTATTTCTCTTGCCCTGAGTGTAACTTTTCCCTAGTGCCAAAAGTTTCATTCATAATAAGAGATCTTGTAAAAGATTTCTCCATCTCGAAAAGGTATCCAAAAAAAAAGAGAAAGTTAAAAGTATTCTGTGAAATGACTCGCCGAAGGATAAGTCATAGAGTAGGAGACAGGGATTCTAAATCCCATAAATACACTTGGTTGCATTGTATTCTTGACTTGTTTCCATATTTGTGTTTTGATTTGTGTCTTGTTTCTCTGTTGTAGCGCACAAATGTACTGCATTAGATTCCAAATGAACTAGCAATTTTTTACACTGAGACTCCCTCAAGACAAGCATAAAGAAGCATCATACTTGTCTATGCTGGATAGTGGATATTACCATGGAGGATGCTAGCTTCAATGTGCCTTCTTTTCCCTGTCATGATTTGGAAGTATAATTCTAACTTGGGTACTATGTTAAAAGAGACATGGAAATTATTCTATTCTGGAATAGCCATGTCTGAACTGATTTTATTAAAGAACTTTTTTTATTCAAAATAAACTACAGCGAAGCCATGAACTATATCAGGAAAATCAATTAAAACTATTTCTTTTAATTTAGTGTCATCTGATGCCAAACATAGAAAACTTGATTTCATGAGGAAGATGGTTCAACTCCCAAAGATTCTTAATGCTTACAGTAGCTATCTTATCTACTTACCATACTATTGGAGGCCTTGAAATGATGAATATTTATGGCAAGTATAAACTACATGGTATATGTCGTCCAGCTTGAATAGATTATTTTAAATGTGGTGTATTTAGAAAATTGATTTTAGTGCATTAGGAAGCAAGCAGCTGATGATCCACAATGTTCTTTTCAGTCTCACATCTCATAGTTTGATTATGAAGGTTCATAGAATGGATTCCCTTTTACTTTTCCATATGCTAACTACTTGATGGAGAAAGCTACAAGTTTGAATTATATATTGTTTTGTAACCGGTGTGTAATGTTCATGAATTTGATTGTTTTCATATATATATATATATATATATATATATATATATTTCTTCAATTATTAAGAATATCACATTTATCTTGAAAGTGAAACACCTCAATACAAGGAATGAATAAAGGGGAAAAGGCACACTGTCTTGTAGGATCGATGCAACCCAAGAGGAGGGGGGTGAATCTCGGAGGTTATAAAAATTTTCTTTTAACTTTTGAAACCTATTCTTTTTATCTTTTGAAATCTATTTTGCACAGCAGAAATAAAGTAAAGTAGATAAATGCACAAGTGATTTTACTTGGTTCACAATCCTCGTCGGATTACTACTCCAAGACCCGTAATCCTTCCGGGGCTACCTCCTTGGGCAATTCACTAAAAAGCCCTCCGAATCGAAATCTTTCGATTCCGGAGGGAGTTCGCTTTTACAAGAACTTAAAGAAAAGTTAACACACTACCTTTCTTTATGAATGTAAGTACAATAATCGAAAATGTAAATAATATACCGACAATAGAAGTAAAGAGTGAAGCTTGGTCGCCGACGGAATGTCGGAGTGTCTCTACGGAGCTTGGATGAATGCGAAACGGAGTAGAAGCACGTAGAGAGGACTTGGATTCAAAGAATTGAGTTACCCTCAGAGTTGAGCCTCCATTTCTTTTATAGACCTCTTCCAGGTGCCAAGATTACCTTCCAGGCGCCTCCACATCAGCTGGAAGAAATGGTAAATCATCGACTCCAGATGCCTAAACCTGGTCCGGGTGCCTCCAGGTCAGCTGATTCAAATCTGGCGCTTGTAAGGAAATTTTCAGTTCCAGGCGCCTGGACCTCGTTCAGGTGCCTAGGTGTCCTGCCTGGTATGCTCACAAACGTCAGCCACATTTGTCATCCTAGCATCCCAGTTGTCTGGACCTAGTCCAGTCACGTGGACCAGTCCGGTCGATTGGACCCGGTCTGGTCGCCTAGGAGCCTGCAAAATGGGATTAGTATAGAAACTAATACATAATATGTTGGCAGCAGTAATACTACCCGATCTTGACTTCGGATTCCATACTACTCCTCTGTCGGATCGACACTTATCTATGTCCCCAAATAAGAACTCGGTCTCACCACTACACTCAAGAGCTTACCTACCAAACTAC
>JBAMHZ010000065.1:2032469-2043659 GCA_037177395.1 Alpinia galanga
AGAAGGGATGCGAAGAGGTATAGTGGGGGAAGTGCAAATATGGAATCGTAGAGAGATGGGGACATGGGTATGTAGGGTGTGGTGGCATAGTAGAGTAGAGCCAAGAAGTGGAGATGTGGATTTGACCAAGTCAAACATTGCTAGGTAGACCCTAAATTATCTCTCCACCTCATAAGTATCTCCTGCTAATATAGTCGAAGGAGGTATAAATCCGACTGAGCAGACTTATATGGAGTCATTATTTCGAAACTGAGATAATGTGCATAGGTGGAGCAAACCGTATCCGAGACCAAAGAGATATGTCAGTGGATGCCTTAGTCTGAGATCAAAAGAAAATATCGATGGATGTCTCAATCTAAGATCAGAGAAAAATGTCAACGGATGCCTTGGCCCGATATCAGAAGAAAATGTCAATGGGTGCCTCAGTCCGAGATCAAAGGGAAATGTGTATGCCTTATCCCGAGACTAAGGGAATAAATTGTTGAATGATGCCTCGGAGGGAATAAACATTGTCGAGCTGGAGATTTGTCGATGGACACTTCGGTCTGAGACCAAAGAGAATAAATGTTGCTGAGCTGATGATTTGCCGATGAACGCCTTGATTGAGACCAAAAGGAATAAGCGTAGCTGATGGGCACCTTAGTTTGAGACCAAGGGAATAAATATCGTAGGACTAGCAATTTACTGATGGACTCCTTAATCCGAGGCTAAGGAAATAAACGTCGGCGAGCTAGCGATTTGCTGATGGATACCTTAGTCTGAGACTAAGGAAATAAACATCGCCAACCTTGGCGATTTGCTGATGGACGCCTTCATCTGATACTAAGGGAATAAACGTCGCCAAGCTAGTGATTTGCTGATAAATATTTTAGTCTGAGACTAAAGGAATAAACATTGATGAGCTGACAATTTGCCGAAAGACGCCTCGATCCGAGATCAGAAAAAAATAAATGTTGTCGAGCTAGTGATTTGAGAATGGATATTTCGGTCCAAGACCAGATGAAATAAACATAGCTGATGGCTGCCTTAGTCCGTGACCAAAGGAATAATCATCGTCGAGCTAACGATTTGCCGATGGATGCCTCAGTTCGAGACTAGAGGAAATAATATAAGCAGTCAACAAGGTTGTAGATGAAATATATTCCAAGGTCATCCAAGCTCCTTTTCTTTCTTATCTTGTAAATAGTAGACAATTCTAAAATATTTATGGAATCAGGGAGAGGATAACAAGCTCAAGTTGATCCCTTGACACCAGAAGATCCACGTAGTTGTAAAGAAAATAATGAGTTTGATCCCTCAACTCCAGAAGATCCACAGAGTGGAGGAGAGAAAAGTAAACTTGATCCCTCGACTCCAAAAGATCTGCGAAGTCAGAGAGAGAATAATGAATTCAATCCCTCAATTCTAGAATATTCATAGAATCAAAGAGAGAATAGTAAACTCAATCCATTGACTCCCAAATACCCAAATACCCGTTGAGTTGAGGAGAGAATAATAAACTCGAGTTCGAGAAGATTTGCAGAGTCGGAGAGAAAATAATGAGCTTGATCATTCGACTCTAGAAGATATACAAAATTAAAGAGAAAATAATATGCTCGATCTCGCGACTCATGAATGTCCGCAAAGTTAGAGAGAGAATAGTAAACTAAATCCATCAACTTCTAAATATTCACTAAGTCAAGCAGAGAATAATCAAATCAACTTTTTTAGCGAGAGAGAACCCATTGCTGTGAAGGGGGCAGAAATACCTACTTAAGCCTACGAGATATACAAGTACCAAGGATATGTTATATGTTGTATTCACAAACAACATAAGTGATGCTTCCTGCCATTTGAATTGAGCATTCGCACCATCAATCCTTCGCTTATAAGCAAAAATGCCACTGCAATTTAGTTCCATAGTGCACTACTATGTCCACCTCCTAATCTTCGGTATATGATGACCACTGATCAAGTGGAATACCCCATGACTTCAATTTGGACTGCCTCAAAAGGCATATAAACATAGCCCGAAAAGCAGATCCAAGAGAATTTATGAAAATAAGATTGACTAAATCTCCCTTTGATTTTTTAGCAGCATCCAAGTGTTAGAAGTGTGAATGAAAAAAAAGATGAAAGAGGATAAAGAAGACTTCTTTTGTGAATGGGACTTTAGTCCCACATTGGAAGCTTCAAGGCTCTATTATTGGTTTATATTGGTTCACATGTTTGATAGGTGTGAACAAATGCATAAGGAGAGGCTCTCTCTCACGTGTGGGTGCGCAAAGGGGTGCAGATTCAGGGCCCGGATTGTACTGAAGCAGGTTGACTCTTGTGCGAGCACGATCTGCGCGCGTCAAATGCCGGACCGGTCGAGGCAAAATTTGCCCAAGCGATTTAACCAACATTTTGCCACATGTGATCTTGCTCTAGTAACGGATGCATTAATCTTCGATTGTCGGATCTGTTTTAAGGAAACTGTGTTTAACGCAGGCCTCGGTTCTTCTATTTTTTGGTGGCTCGGGCAAAACAACTCTGCAGAAAGCAGCTCGGCTCGGCAGACAGCAGCTTGACTCGGCAGATAGCAACTTAGGTCGGCAACCTAGCTCGGCTCGGCAGCCCAGCAGATCAGCTCTGCAAATCAGCTCAGCAAGCAAAACAGCTCTACAGAAAACAGCTCTGCAAAACAGTTCAGCAAGCAAAATAACTCTGCAAAACAGCTCTGTAGAAAATAGTTCTGTAGAAAGTAGCTCAGCTCAGTAAGCAGCTCTTCTACTTTGAAGGGAAAACCTCCAACACCAAGAATATAATCTCATTTAACATGGCACCCACAATTGTGATTAAAATCAAGTCTGAAAATTTATATACTTACCTAGTCTTCCATATACTTTGAGAGACCAAGAAACAGCAATCATGGATGAGGATGTGCCATATGATACAACACTAGCAAGCAACTCCATCACTTCCACAATATCAAGCAACATGGACTGTCTGTCACAGATCGAAAATTTCCATATCTTGACAAGCAGCAACAATTCTTATCACTAGCTTCTCTTGCAAAATGTAGCTCCTGGGGTAAGGATAATCTTTGTTTGGATGTCATCTAGAGCTTGGTTGGTCCTAGCAAAATGCTCCTAAGAAAGCTTCTTCTTCCACAAACTTTGGTTTCCTATTAGACAGTCGGCATCCCTCTGACCTACGATCAAGATAGATAGAAATGACAATAGAAATATCAGAACGAATAGCCACCCCCTTCTTTCTTTGCTTCCTCTGCTCATAACACTTTTCCTGTAGTTTCTGCAATTTATTAGATCTTCCAACTCTTTGCAGCTCAAGTAGCATTGATCGATGAACTGGTCACAGAATCCTAGTTGTCAAAACCAGGCTTAGCATCCTAGGCATGGACAGACATCCCATACTCAGCCTTAATTGATGATGTCTCATTGGCGAGCATAACCCAAAAGAAACTTCGAAGATTTTTTCAACATTCTGCTCTTGTGCAACTCCCTTTATTTTTCAGATAAATGAAGTTATTTGCTTCGCATACGAAGTCATCTTCCAACCAATAAAGTTTCAGCGAGCACTGGTGAAGAATGCAAGTCTCGCTAGGGAACAAGCCGACTGCCCTCTCTTTTGTTCGTAATGTTCATCCTTTTTTGAAACACGGTGAAGTTGGGGAAAAAGAGAATCCAACTTCCTAGGTCATCGATGGGAAGAAAACTGCACTTGCACAAAGAACAGCAACCACAAAAACTTGACCTCGCTTGAAGCAGGAAGCGGAGTTGAGGAGAATGCAAAGGATTTGATCTGGGGGGAAACAAAAAAAAAAAAAAAACGCAGTGAGTACAAAAGTATTTCTGGACTCTGTCATCCCAGCACTAGAACCAAGGAGGGGAAAGTTGTTGCCGAAGCCCTTCAAAGGAGTCGAATCCTAAGCTTGCGCCGAGTAAGCAGGGAAGGGAGGAAACCAAGGTTGGACTCGTCTATTGTGAAATTAAGGATCGCCCTCCCCTCAGGCAGAGCTTCGTCCAGAATAGGGTTTTCTTCCGAATAGTCCAAGGAAGCAAAGGCTACGAGTATGCGAAAAATCACGCCTAAAGGAGATGAACAGCTTCACATTTGAACAACCGCGGAGCAGAAAATGAGGATCTGGACTTTCATCACGCCGCCAATATCCATCTCAATGTCTAGCTCAAATAGTTAGATTAAGAAGCCGATGCTAATCTGGCTTTTTTAAGTTAAAAGGATTCGGCTCTCCTCGTTGAACTTCCTCAATCGCCAGCTCCATGGACCATGAACTCCTCGTTCGATACCTAATCATCCAAAAATTCCATTTTTAGAAAACAATCGATCTCCGCCCGATCACACAAAAAGTCACCGACCTTCGACTCGTCGTTGGAGGAACGGAAGCAAGCGAAGTCGACGAGGTAGACGGTGAAGGCGAGGACGGCGAAGAAGGCGACCACGGCGGCGAGGTCCTTCGAGAGAGAAAGGATCTCGAAGCCCTTCTTCTAGCGCCCGCTCCACGAAAATAGTACGCTTTGTCGGTCGCAAAGTCTAATCCTTCTATCTCGAGGTTACTGTGCAAAGAATTGAAATTGGTCAACCTACCACCTTCTACTATTCAACTTCCGGACATCATAAAAAAAAAAAAAAAAAAAAAAAGTAAATTACAAATAGTTTTGACCTTTGATTAATAACTAGCACATAAAAAAAATAACACCGTCATATTTATAGAATATTAACTTATTATTAATTATACAATATATATATATACTAGCCACCAAGTCTTTCCCGATAAAGGATAATATTGATAAGTTATTAATTTTGCTATGAGTGACTATTAGGAAGGAATGATATTATTGTTTGATTCTTGTTGGGACAATATTGTTTTGATAATTATATTATCTTTATTATCTTTATTTGCATATAAAATATATAAAAAAAAGATAGTAAAAAATAAAATCACAATAAACTAAAATATCAACTAAGTCAAGAATATAATTAAAATTTTGTAAATAAAATTACCAATAGCATAACCATATAACAAATTGCAAGTGCAAATAAGAGTTTACACTTTTTCATGAAGGTTGCAACTTCTATACTTGGTAAGAACACGAGCACTAATGGAAAAATTTGATTTTGATGCAACATTAGTTATAGGAATAGGTAAAACATCACACGCCATTAGTGCAAGTGTTGTGTATCGATGTTTTTGATTCTTCCAATACTCCAAAACATCTAGATCTTGATAATATGCAAATTCAAGTTTTGGCTCTTCCAAATAGAGATTCAATTGAGATTTTTCAACACTTGTAATTGTTTGACTCTCATATAACATTATTTTCTATATTAATTGGAATAGTAGTGAGTAGTGACAAGAAAATATAAATTAATTAGAGTATACAAGAAAAAAAGTTTTTAGAGTACTTACATCAAAGATTCTTTTGTTCTTTTATGTAATTCCTACACTTTGCGAAGGTATATGTGTGGTAGAAGAAGATTGTGGTTGTGAAGAACTTGCATTGTTAGTATTAGAATATTGGTAAAAAAGCTTATACAATTTTGTCTTCACAAGTTCCATCTTCTCTTGGCATATAACACAATCACTCTCAACCTTTGAATAAAAAAACTCCAACATCAAAAACTTTATTCGTGGGTCAAAAATAGCCCCAAATGCAAGCACCATGCTATATTGAGTCCAATACTTGTCAAATTTCTCCATTATTCTTTTACACATATAAGAGTTTTTAGCTTTTCACCGTTTCGGATTTTTTTGTCGAATCCTCTTCTTAGCCTGCGGGTCAACCCGAGCCCGCCGCGGGCTAGCCCGCTTGAGCCTGCAACCGGCATGAGTTAATTTATTTAGGCCTGCCAAAAAATAAAGTGATAAAATTTTAACCTAACCCACTTAAAATATTTGGTAGGGAGGACCAACCCGACGGGCTCAACCCAATTTGATGGCTCTATTCATTATCAGCAGCATTGAATTCAACTTCAATATGTTGAACATCATCTCCAATGGACGTCTCCCATCCAAATTCAAGATGCCAAAATAAATCATAAAATCAAATAAAGGAAACATGATGGAGTACCTGAGAACACATTGGCTGATATGAATAGAGGTGGCTTGTGGAGTTGAAGAATAGGGATTTGCTTACCGATCAGGGCCTGATGTCCATGTGATCTGAGATTTCTCACTGACTGTTATTGCATGGAAGATCCTTGCATTGGTTAGAAGCATAAGCAGCTTCCACATATGCAATCTAAATTGTTTGAATTATTGTGCGTTGCAAGATATATGTTTATGTGGCAGAAGTTGAAGAAACAGGGTTTGGAAAACTGAATTGGAAAAACATGTATAAAAGTATCTAAAATAAAATAAGGATCCAAAGACACTCATTAAAGTTCCGTATACATCACAGTAATGTATCCTTAGAAATCTCAATTAATGCCAAATTAATTGGGTAAATAATTGTGATGCAATTAATTTAGACATCAATTTGGTATGTTAACTAACCAATTACTTCTCAACTTTGTTGTCTTGCCAAAATTGATTAGAAATTGAGATGTCAACACTAAGTAAACTTTTTCCAAAATAATTTACAATCCTTTCCAATTGTCAGCATTATCTATATTCCATCTATTACTTAGTATTAAACTTAAGTTCCAATCTGAAATAATTATGGCATTAAAACATATTAACTAGAAATTAGAAAAAGGAGAAAAATGACATGGCTTCCTGAGGTTCCATTAAAGCTCACTTTTAGAATTAGTAATGAACTCCAAGTTAACAAAAGATAACTCAAATATCCATATTTATCCTCGGTGACAAGACCTTATGGCTAAGGTTTTGTAATAGCATTGTGCATAATGCGCTAATAATCTTTTGATGATACCTCAATGTGGATTCTTATCAGGGTAGACAATACCTTAAAGAGGATTAATCAACTCATCCTTAGTGGGGCCACTTATCTTGCTTCAACTATGCTTGAAGCTTTGGTGCTTGGACTCTATTCTTTTGTACCCGTGTTAATTTGAATACCCTAAATCAACATTTAAAGTTTGCAATTTTCATGTGTAAAAATTCAGAAACTACATTGCAGACGCTTAAACCCACACTCAAGTCTAGTAGTTGCACTCAAGTCTGAGTAACAAATATCAAATAGTTTTTTATTTTATCATCTCTGCTAACTTCACATGGCCATCTTAACATTCTTAAACCCCGTAACATTTTTATCTATGTTATATTAGTTGTGTATGTATTGTTTCTTGATAATTTATATGCTCATCAAGGCATAAAATCTCACATTGTGCTAAAGTACTGGTATCCAATTAGAACGGTATGACTTTGGTGTTGTGCTGTGTAGACACTTAGCATGGATTGATACACTTGAAAGCATATCGAGTACCAAGATGAATTTCAATGTGTTTTATTCTAATGATCCCTATTCACATGCTATTTTTTTCTTTCAAATACATATTTATAACAATTTAAAAGTCATTTGAATCAAATTTTTGGTTTAATAGGTTTTAAAATATTACAAACATCTCAAGTATGGATTGCACCTTTCTAATACAAAAACATGTGTGGTGAATTGGTTGAGAAAGGTTAACTTGCCGAAGTTTAGTCCTAGATGGAATAATATGGCTCTGGCACTGGGTCCTATTGACACTCAGTGATGATTTAAATAATTTTACTCCTTGAATTCCCTTTCGCTTAAGTGTATTTGCTTTTAGGAATAAAAATATAGGAATTAGATAGGGAATTGATTTAAAATTTTATACTATACCATCTCAATACTCGACATGTTTTGACATGTGTTAAAGTATGCAAGATGAATGTTTTTACTTGTTTAATTCTTTTTCATTTAGATTTCTACTTTTGGTAATACTTTATCTATTATAGACTTGTCTTGAGATGAATTC
Source organism: Alpinia galanga (assembly GCA_037177395.1). Classification (NCBI taxonomy): domain Eukaryota; kingdom Viridiplantae; phylum Streptophyta; class Magnoliopsida; order Zingiberales; family Zingiberaceae; genus Alpinia; species Alpinia galanga. Next base: position 2,040,378 of record JBAMHZ010000065.1, read on the forward strand.
ATATAATTTTTACTACTATAATCTTCTTCCACTGAACTTTTTTTAATTTAAATTTTGGAGAAACAACCTATAAAAAATAACCAAAAAAAAATTGAATACATTTTGATGCGTGTAAAAAGGTGCTAAATTATTCTTAGTGTCGACATGGTATGATACTTATTCTCATGATTGAAGCAGACATACATGGGATATTACCCATGGCGATCAAAATTGGATTTCTTTTATTTAAGGAGCACATAATGATCACATGACCCTAGAAACTCTTTCGATATCTAAAACTCTTACAAGAACACTTTATCTTGTTAATATTATCTTATCGATATTTCCTTTTATTGTATAATTGATCCAAGATATTTAAAACTCTTTCAAGAATCTTATTATGTGTTAGGATCTTGACATTAGAGGGAGGGTAAATAGCGTTTCGTCTCTATTATTGATTTTGTTTGTGTTCGAGTGCTCTATGTTTGTCTACAAGAGGTTAATGCACAACGGAAATAAAAGATAAACAAAAACAAGAACAACACACTCACAACATTGAGATTTTACGTGGTTCAAAATTCCTAATTCCTATTACACGACCTAGCTCATAGCAATAGTCCACTATTACTTTCTCCTTTTTGGAAACCTTTCGGAGGCGGAGAAATCTCTTACAACTTATGGCTTTTACAACAAGAGCAACCTAAATGAATATACAAAAGAAGTAGAAAGAATACGAAGTAAAATAATTTTACATAATGAACTCTTGCTTGCTTGTACCTTGGTTGTTTTAGAATAGCTTGGAAGGTCTGGAATGTAGCAGCACTTCCCCTTCAAAATCTCCAAGATCGGCACCTCGAAATCTCCACGAAATCCTCTTTTACAGGGTCTTCAATAGGCTGATTTTCGTCTACCAGTCTACTGACCTTCTAGTCGACTGACCTTCGACCGTTGCGCGATCTGTCACTCCAAAGGTATGATCCACATTGTATTATAGTGCATTAATCGACTGCCAACCCAACCAGTTAACTAGCCAGCAAAACCAATCAACTACGCAACATTTTGTAGCTTGCTACAGTGTAACCCTGTAGTCAACTGCCAAACATTCCGTTTGATTTTGGACTGAAAACACTATAGCAGTCGATTGCGGTAGCGTAGCAGTCGACTGTTAGTGTAGTAGTTGATTGATTGTCAAAGTTATGTTCAATGATTGCTCGAACAATAATACCAGTCAATTGGTGAACCCTACCAGTTGACTGATACCTTAGTTGCAGCCTAATTTCATGCCAAACATCGCTTCACCTAATATCTGATTGACCTCAACTTACCATGACCTTTCTTATCCAACATTCGGTCACTCTTGACCCGCTGAAACTTCACTTAGCATCCGGTCACCTTGATTTGCCGAAACTTCACTTGCCTAGCATTCGGTTACCTTGACCTATGAAGACTTCACTTGTCAAGTATCCTGTCACTTGACCCGTCGGGACTTCACCCGTCGGAACTTCACTTCACCAAACATCCAGTCCTCCTTGACCTGTTTGGACTTTCCACACTTGTCAAGTGTCTGGTCAACTATGACCCACCGAGACTTCACCAAATATCAAGTCCTCCTTGAACTTTCCACACGCCAAGTATCTAGTCAACCATGACCCACCGAGATTTCACTTCAGCAAACATCCAGTCCTTAACCTTTTTGGACTTTTCATCTCATGCTAAGTGTCCGATCAACTGTGACTCACTTGGTCTTCACACTTGCCCACTCCCTGTTGGACTTTCGACCACCAAGTATTTGGTCAACCATGACCCACTTAAATTTCTCACTTGTCAATTTCCCATTGAACTTTTCATCACCAAGTGTCCGATCAACCGTAATCCACTTAGATTTCTCACTTGCTTACTCCCTATTAGACTTTTCACCACCAAGTGTCCGGTCTTTCGACTACCAAGTGTCCGATTTCCCCTGACCCACTTGAATTTCTCACTTGTCAAGTATCCAGTAAACCTTAGCCTACTTGACTTTTCGCTCAACCTGACTCAATGATGACTACACCAACAATCTCTATCTTCGTCACACTTGTCATATTGTCAAATATCAAAACTTAATTTAAGTCTAAATCGAGTTTGGTCAACCTTGACTTGAGGCTGATTGCACCAACAATCTTTCCCTTTTTGATGTTTGACAATATCTTTAAGTTAGGCTAACTCATAAGTCCAACTTGTCTCTTCCTATGCCAAAGCATACTGAAGGTTTCCTAATTTAAACCCTTCATTCTCCCCCTTTAACATACATCAAAAAGTTTCTTATAAACCTCTATACCTCATTCTCTATTAAATCCTTCATTCTCCCCATTTGCACAAATGACCCATTGTACCTTGATAGATAACCTCTCCCTAAAGGCTTATTCCCCATTAATCATTGCACTAACAATGCCTTTGGAGAGATCCTAAGCCTATAGAAAATCTAAACTCCAACACAAGAGCAAAAGTTCAACCTTGAACTTTAACATCCCTTTAAAATTTGATTCTTACCCTAATTAACTCTTCTATTCATTTTCACTAAAAATCTTACCCTTTCAATGCTTCTCCAAGCATATTAGAGGGTTAGGAGCAGTTAAGTTACCTAAGATTGTTGTTAGATGGCTAAACTAGACCTATTTAGTCAAAAACAATCCTAATAGTTGACTGATACCAATACCAGTCGACTGGCTGCTAATTTTCTTAAAATTCAGATTTTCAGTCGAATTTTGGAAATATATAAGTAATTTTATGATTTTCAAAAAATCTTGAAATTTTATACACACATTACTTATGTTAAATACTATGAGGAAAAAAATAGTGTTATATGAAAAAATACTTATTATTTTTAAAGAATGATATAAAGTTGAAAACCATTGAAAACTTTAATGTTTCAATCTACTTTGTATCAACATCATCAATGGTGATTCCTATTAAAAGATAGATTTCACCAAGGTTTTCTAAAATAATTTTAAAAACACTTTCAAAACCTATTTTCAATCATGATCAATGTGCTAAGTGCATATGAGTTGTACACTAGCTTTCCTCATGATTCATTCATATCATATTATGAGTTTGGGTGGTTCATTTTGATGCAATATAAAGCACCTTGAACTTGACTCATTATCCTAACATCTCACTTGTGTCTAAGGTATCTTAATACCTACATACAAGTCATCCTATAATCTTTGTAAGATATAAATTGGTTCTTCCCTAAATTAAAGGATCATGCATTTCTATCTAAACATTCCAATTTGACCTCCTTAACTAGGATGTCAAATAATGTCA
>JBAMHZ010000065.1:2090076-2100901 GCA_037177395.1 Alpinia galanga
TCATTCATATGAAAATGTGAAATCGTCTCTCATATGGTTACTTTAAGAAGATAGTATATGTTCACTATAGTATATGTCTTCAATTAAAATCCGTAGCAAACGAGAACAAAAAAGAGTCTTGTGATATATACCCATTTAATATTAGATTGTCTAGATTATGGATGATTTGAAGTTTTGTGGGGTGCTTGTTAGACCGAGAATCCATTGATGAAGTAGGCTATCCTTCAAGAGTATCTCAATTCCTTACCCATTAGATTGAAAAAGTGCAACGTAGAGGAGATGTTGGTGAGAAAGATGATTGATGATGATGAAAGTTTTGAATGGAATTTTTGTTGTCTAGATCTCAACCCATTTTAATATTTAAGTTAAAATTTTTATTTTTAATTTTTGTATTTTATATTTAAAAATTATCGAAATTTATCGATGCGGTACGATACCATATCGAAACCGTATCATTCCAATCGCAGATTGAAACCGTGATACGAGTTGAAATTTTAGACCTTGCTCATGATTATTGAGATATCTAAGAGAGTTATTTGAGGTTGATTCTTGATCAAAGTTCATTGTACTCTCGACTATTTTATTATAACTTTGAAATCATCATATAATGATTCATCATATTAAAGCTTAGGACATATGAATATTTTTATCCTTGGATCTATACCAATTTCGATTCTGGTGGTATCATTCCAAGTCTAATTCCTAGTGGTGAATTAAGACATTGATCTACATGTAAAGAAATCAATATTAAGAGATGATTATTTAATTTTAGTGTTTGAAAACTATAAGGATGTTGCGAGATCCAATGCTTCCATTCAATACATGAGACTACGTATTGTATGCTTCACTAAAATTAATCTAATTATTTGCATAATTTTTAATTCGAGTTAGTGTTGTATTAAATTCATTTTGAAAGAGATGTATGTTTATTTTCCTTTATCTGACCATCTCAAGTTATCCAACACTTGAAATCTTATATAAAGCTAATATCAAGGTTTAAAATATCGAGTCATACCGGTGTTGCAAATTTATCCGAAACAATATTATTTTGGTACCGTATTTGAGATCCAATGTATGGTGTCGGATAATTGGATAAAGAATAAGGAGATGAAAATGAAGAATAAGAAGAAAATACATCTACATTTCTAACTTTCATGTGGAATGATACAATTTTAACATTATATATAACAAAGGCTAAAAAAAATAACAAACATAGCATGTGAAAGAGTGTCGGAATTAGTATGACATGATACTAATCTACGTGTTTGACGCAACATGTGGAGTAGTTTAACATCAAAATGATATGTTTCTCTCCTATCGCTTGACACGGTACGAGACTTTAAACTATGACTAATAAAAAATCAAATATAGAAAAATAATTATAAAAAAAACAAAGCTTTTAGAGTGAAGACTCATTTACTCCAGAACTATTGTATATTATATAGTAATGTATACAATCTATTAAAAAGTCAAAGCCATCGTCCCCTTTCCCCTAACTATACAATATCAAAATCTAATTTCATCTACATTCTCAAAAATTCAGTTAATGTTTTTACTTATTGTTGAAATGCTAAAATTACATTAAATTTCATAAATAATTTAAAGTTGATTCACCTAGAAAAATATACCACAAGCAGTGCATGTGTATCAAAACTTTAAACTTGTCACCATATGAATTCTAGATGCGAGGAAGCTCCCGCCATACGGGGTCCCAAGGAAGAATCCATTGTACGCAGCCTTACCTTGCTTTTTTTGCAAGAGGCTGTTCCAAGATTTGAAGCTGTGACCTCTAGATCAAAAAGAAGCAACTTCATCGTTGCGCCAAGGCTCCCCTTCTACTGTAAAACTTCAAATGATTAACATTATTTCATTATGTGCAACAATAGTAAAAGTATCTATTGCATAAGCTTTGATAGGCACTAGGTATCTCACAAAATAGTGTTAATACATGAACTCAATAGCTAATGTCTAAAATATAAACTCAATAGTGAATATCTATAACTAGTAATATTAAAATATATTTTTAATGAATACACACTTATATTGAAGAAGAAAAGAAAGTACCGAAACTATATCAACGTGACATAATATGGTACCAAAATCTTATCGGTTTGGGGTTAGAGACTATGATTCCATCACGACTATGACTCAAAATTTTAAACCTTGATAAGATAAGATCCATATAGCCATCCCTAAATTGATATAATTAAATTGTTTTTGACTAGGTATTTTTGATTCTTATGATTTTGCACTTATTATCTGATTGAATGTTCTAGTAAGTCTTTCTGTCAATTAATAAATTTTCTTCTTTGTCAAAGATGCTATGTTCGAACATACCATATGCATTGTCATTTATTTGCATGTACATATTATCAAAAACTAATGCATTACTCTATTTTCTTATTATTGCAGATATTTGAGACTTCAAAATGTGCTTTGTGTTGCAGAGACATGTGTATGTGTAAATATAATTAAACTGAATTATATTACAGATGGAATATGCTATCATAGTGGACTAGTCGTCAATCTTGACTTTTTTGCGCCTAAATCCTATTTTTAGAATTATCAACTCAAAAAATCAATTTTTTTTTAAATGTGCCAATTTTTATATTGACAAAAGTTTTGACAATCTCCTATCAGATATGCCATTGTTTGTTTTATGATACCTAGCATATTATAAGATGTGTTTTACTAGATTAATTGCTCTATAATTACTTGAAAAAAGGGATAAGGCTGTATATCAGTTATTATTTGAGACTTAAGATGACAAAAGAAGTCCATTTAGGTCATAACTTGAGCTTTTCTTGGAAAAGGGTAAAGGGAGATGCTAATAGACAGCTGATGTTTTGTCAAACTGCGTGTTCTATGATTGTGCATCTCAAGCAAGGTGAAGTGCTCTTTATGAACAAAGCTTCTTCAGGTTGCTACACAAAAATTTAAACAGACGAATGCCACTAATAAGTTAAGCACTCTAACTCTTTTGGAGACAAGAACCCATATACCCTTCAATATAGTTTATTACCTCAAAATGTACTTTCATTTGCATCATGTTATATTAGCTTCATTTCCACAATAGTCTTCCAAACTATTGCTAAGGTTCCTAATGTTAATATTATTGCTGATTGTCTTTATCACATTCTTTTCTTTTGTCTGACAATTTTCCGTATCTTAGGGTTTCAATGTCTTATAAATCTATTGGATAATTTGGATTTTCTTAGAAAATCATACAGAAATGATTTCCTCGTAGGAAAGCTTTAACTAAAAGGAGTCTCCTTGTTATGATGCAAGTTTTTCTTGTGTTGATTGTTCCAACAAAATTGTAGATCCTCATAGATTAAATGATTCTCTCAGATTGTTCCAACTTCTTTTTGATGTCTAATCCTTTGCTGCAGCCTGCATGCTCACACTCTAGTCCTGTCTTGGCTTTTTTTTTTTTATTACCAAATTTCACTTGAAAAGAAATTTAAATATCGTGCATTTGGTAAATCCCCCAATTATATAGAACAAATGCAAATTTGAATTTGCAACATTTTAACATAGTGTATTCTGGTAATCTATATTAGGAAATCTTTAGCAGCATTCCTTTAGGACATTTATAAAAATATCTCCAAAGAGTTCTGTTTCCACCTTAAAGTCTACACAAGTAAACTTCTATTAATAATATAGTTCATGGTACTTGTTTATTATATTGGCTAATGTATTGATGAGATTAATTAATGACAATTAGAAAATTGTTATCATTGCGTAGGTCTAATTTATCATTATGTACATGATATTTATCTTTATTGTATTGGATTCTCTAATGTCCCTTATTTTGTATATTAATGAAATTTTTTAAACATGTTTTAGCTCTTAGATAATCAGAAACTAAACTACAATTGTCATATTTCTGTATTTTGTACATTTTCAATGAAGTAATAATCAACAAAAATGAATTACCTCTTAATTGCAGGAGCTACTTCGAGGTTGCAAGTTGCAAAGTGTGGTGTTTAGAAGAGTAATATCCAAAACTCAGGTAATTTCAATTTTGATGCTTGTCCAACATTTTGAGATCCCGATTATAATCAGCATAGTGAAAATAATCGCAATATGTGTAATTCAACGTTTTCAGTTTTTTTTTTTTTTTGCTTCTCACTTCCCAAGAATTTGATGACCAGTATGAGCAATTTTGTGTTGCATTTGTATGCCTTGTCATGCACTAAGACCAAAATATGCAGAAACTTCTCAGTGGCAGTTAAATGGTCAAAAGGCATGCTTGTTATGTCCTTGAAAACGCCAGCATGTGTTACATAATATGTATGTTTAACAAATCAAGGGCTGAACGTTCTATATTTAAAGAAAATTTGAACTTGCTCCTCTTTAATGATTAAATATGTTAATGGACAAATGCTCAAGACAAACAGAATATTCTTTGTACGAATGCAACCACTATAATTAGTGTATCTAGTTTTGATATGAGCAGCATGTATATATATCTTAAATAACTCACTATAACTAGTGTATCTAGTTTTGACATGAGCAACATGGATATAACTCTTAACTATTAGCCTGCAATAAATATGTATTTGTCTATTTTCTTTCTTTATTATGCCATTGGTTCTCTACTCTCTAGGTCAATGGAGTTCTCATGCATCTTAAACAGCACAGACATACACTGCGGTCTCTTGAATTTATTCTTTGCCAGATTCCTCCTGCCATATTTGAACAATTTTTCGGGTGTATGCACATAGATGGTTCTGAAACCCATGGGATCCATGATCTTTATATCAAATCATCTCGTGTATTTGACAACAAATCATCTTTGGTTCCTTCTGGCCTTTTGTCTTTTCTAGTATCTGGGAGGTAAGCCTAATTCTTGTTTACATATTTTCAAGTATTTTAGATTTTCATCAAGTAGTTTCATGTTTGAGTATATTCATTGTACGGTCAAAAACATATATATAGGTCTCATGCTGTCAGTTTACTGCATACAAAATTATTGTATTCAGTTCAGACACATGCAGTTCTCAGAAAATATTTAAGATTAACTGAATTCATTGTAATTTTAACGACTTAATTAATATAGATAATCTGACAAATAAACGATGGAATATTGATCAATTTGAATGATTGGCTTTCCTGAACAAACCATTTCAAAATTAATATGGAAAGTAATTTTCATTAGGAAGAGATTTATCAAAAAAGTTCCATTCCTTTCTGAATCATTTCATAATTATCATAATCCTCTTCACACTTTAACTTGAATAGATTGTGCAATTCATTTGTTTAAATCCTAACATGTGACTTTTTAATTCTTCCATAGGTGAGAAAGCTCAATTGCTCTAAAGGCTACTACTAAATTTCACATCAAACTCAATCCCCTTGTTTATTTAAATAATCAATTAGTTAAGGGATGTCACGCTTCTCATTTTGTTGATATTTTTATGTTTTCACTGGATTGAAAAACTAGATTATGTGTTGTTCTTGTGCAGTCTAATACTAGTATATTGGCTGCCTGGATCTATCTAATCCGTATTATTGTGAATGAATAATTTGGAAGTTAGTTGATTTACTGAGAAGGCATGAAGATAATTTCTGAATAGTGTGTAGCTTCCATTTGCTAATTGTTTTTGTAATGGCTGATGCTATCACCAAATTTAAAGAAGCTTTTTCTTTCCCCTCTCAGGGACTTGCACTCACTGTGTATCTGTGACAGCAAGTTACAGCCAATGCATGCAAAATTGATCTTTGATGTTCTCGTGGAGTCATCTTCTCCTTTAGTCACCCTTGAAATATCAGAAAATAATGTTGGTAGCCAATAAATTTCTACTTGACTCTTCTCCATCAAATTATGCCTCAATTATAAATATAATCTCCCTTCAGCTTGCTGGTTGGCTCTCTAGGGTTGTGAGCGAACCTTTGGATTGTTCATCATTTATTGAACCAAAAATGCCACTGAAGTCACTCAGGGAACTGACCTTAAGGTACTATATCGTTTATTTTGTTAAGTGTAGCTCTATGGTTCTATGTTCCTTTCCTAATGGGATTTTGGATTTTGTTAATACTCAAAGGGGGAATAATTTGAACAAGGAAGATGCTGAAGATCTCTGTTATATCTTGGTTCATATGCCTGTATTGCAATGTTTAGACATAAGTGACAACGCCATAATGGATGGAGGAATCAGGTGATTAAGTATTTTGATCCATTCTTCACATTTTCTGTTCAGGGAAACACCCTTTGGACTTATATGCCTTTTTTCTTTTTATTTGTGTAAACAGTTTTTGTTATTAGCACTGGATAGAATAGTTCATGATATTGCTTTTGTGTGCAGGAGTCTGATTCCTTATTTTATTTGGGCTCTTTTGAAAGATTACCCTCTTACTGATATTAAGTTAAATAATTGCAATCTATCTTGCACTGGAGTTGCTAAGCTTTTAAGAAGCCTCCCGCCTTTAAATACACCACTAAATACATTTTCTGTGGCAGAAAATGAACTTGGCAGGCAAGATAGGCTTCCGTGCATTGTCTTCCCATTTCATATGCTCTGTCAACCAGTTTTTCTAATACCAAGTTCTTTTTTAGTTTTATTGCAGCACCACTGGCAAAGTTCCTGGCTTCCCCTGGTGTTAGAAAACTCAACATTGAAGATGTAGGACTAGGAATATTAGGTTTTCAGCAACTTGAAGATCAATTACCCAGAGAGATGGCTGTTCAATACATCAACATAAGGTTTATCCCTCATCTCTCACATGCATAAACACAAATTTTAAACATTTTCTACCTTGATTTTTAGCAAGAATCGTGGTAGGAACAAAGCTGCATATTTCATCTCTAAAGCCCTTTTGTATGCACCAAATATTACTTGTATCAAAGCTGGAGGTAATATCATGCCTCCTGAATCTGTGGAAGTCATTTATGGGGCTCTGAAAAAATCAAGAGGTATGTATTTATGTCTATTTAATCTTTCAAATCTGGGGTTTCAATAATATTCAAGCTCATTTAGTAACATTTTGATGTATTTTACCTTTTAAACAATATTCATAGTTGAATTTAATTACAACAAACGTTTCACTTTGATAAATAGCTGAATTTCTGCCATGGAGTTTTCATTGAAATTCTGGATATGGTCAGCCATTGTCAAAGTTCAAAATTGATACCATACTAGAGTTTTGGTCTTTAAATGGAATAATACGGTTTCGATATGGTGACGATGTTTTGACTTGTGCTAGTGAAGAATTGAAAATGCAAGGAGGAAGGAAATAAGATGAAAAAGAAGAGAGGATAGCTATATGCCTAAGTCGGACTCTATGTCCCATTTGAAATGGTATAGTTTTGATATTATGTGGTACGTACACAAGCTACAAAAATTTCAATTCATCGTGACATGAATTGTAGCATGTCATGGGACGCTAATTGTTGGCATGCCATGACATAATTGATATAACAACATGAGAGATTCCTTCTGCCAAATAGTATTGAGTTTCAATAATTCATTGGAACGATGCATTTTAATTGTTGCTCGACATGGTACAAGATATTAAAGTGTCATGTATGTTTCCATCCGTATTAAGAGAGCAAGTAACAAATTAAAATGTACTAAAAACTAAGATCACAAGAGTGTGGAGTTGCTTTTATAGGCATAAAGAAAATCTAGACTTGGTGTAAAATATGTTAGTGCAATCAACTCCTGGTTAAAGTTGACCATGGTTTAGGATTTTTAATGTTTGAACAATGTGTTGGTTTGAAAGATATGGTTGAGTAATGTGTTGTGTAGCTCAGTCAGTTGATTGTAAGGCTCTTAATCTTGTGGTTGCAAGTTCGAGCCTCACGATGTGCAAATTAAATATCTTAGAAATATTATCATGTCATGGTTGACTAGATTTGAGATTTGATAGAGTTTAAATGGGTTAAGATTGACCGGACACTTGACATTTATGTTAGTCAGGTGATGAAAGTTTAGCTCAATCAAGGGTGATTAAGGCAGGTCAAGAGCAACGAGATGCGTGATAGGTGTTGAAGTCCTAGAGGAATGAACTCTAGATAAGTGAAAGTCCACGTATGTCAATACCTTAGGTTAGACAAGTGGAAATCTTGGTGCGTCAATAATGACTGACAGTCAGTAACTAAGTTCCAAAGTGAGGAGTTTCTGATATTGGAAGTCCTAGTAGGTTGTGGTCAACTGGATAAACACTTATTCATCCCCTCTAGTCACATCATATGATCTTACAAAATAGATTAAATTCTCTGGAAACAACAAAATTAAAAATACTAAGATTCTTAAGCAGAATAAAAATAAATTCAAAAGTTAGACAGCGCTCTGAATTATTTTGAAGTGATCCATTGGTTCACATCAGTGTTTCCTGTAGTGAAACTCTTAAAGTTTTGCTAGAAGTGGTTCGCATTAGTAAAGAATAACACAACGCTGCAAAGCCCCATTCCATCGTTTAATACAAATACTCCATAATCTGACAATTAATCTATTTATTCTTGAAACTTCAGTTCTTTAGATGCCTTAGGCATGAGGAACAATTGGATGCATGCGCAGCTTTTCATTTTGCTTCTGTGCTCTTGTTTGTTCTTGCATAATGCATTTCTTTTTTTTTCTTCAAAAATACAGTTAATTATTTGAGTTTGATTATTGAAGTAGGTTGTCTCAGTAATGCCCTCTACAAAGATATTATGTTGAGATATTTGCAGAAAGCCTATCTATTTGTTCATGACATGTGAATTGTAGAATAATGTTAAGGTTAGGATGGCACTAATGGGGCTCCAAAAGGGATCTGGAAGGTTGATTGGAGCATAGGTGGCTGTATTGGTATCAATATTGAAAATTCAAAATACTTAAACATTGTCTTGGTTGCATTGGTGGGATTGGAATCAATATAGAAAAAGTAAAAAAAAAAAATCAAAGAAATAAAAAACTTAAAATCAAGAAAAGATCAAAATAACCAAGAAAAGATCTATACAAAACTTAAAATCATTCATTTATATTTGATGTGCATATGCAAAGACTAGAACTCATCAAAGTGTTACTTTGTTTACATCATCCATAATCAATACACCCTTACTTCCCTTAGTTAATTTTAATTAAGTCTAGTTTAAAATATGATTTAAATAAATTTTAGTTAATTCAATTTGGTTAAATCAATTTTAATACTAATTCAATTAAATTTAATTTTAACCAAGTTTAATTCGAATTAAATTAAATTTTAATTTTTAATCAATTTAATCCTAATTTTAATTTAGATAAATTATCTAAATAAAATTTGATTAATGAGAATTAATTAAGAATAAGTTTGAATTGATTTAGTTTACTAAAATTAAGGAAATTAATTAAAAAGATTATGAATTTAATTTTCTAATTTAAAATAAAATTTAAAATTAATTTAATTATTCAAATTAGTTAGTCAATTTAATTAAATTATAAATTTAATTTTTTAATTAAAATTTATAATTAACTTAATTTAATTAATAAGATTATTTTAATTAGAACTATATTAATTAATTTTGAGAATGGTACTCATATTCTGTTATACCGTTAGGCTTGCACAGAGGCAAGTTTTGCTCACTAGGTGTGGTTTATAATAATTTACAAAATGTAACTAAAACGCATACCTTGAAAGTAAATATGATTGATAACCTAACTACACATGTACTTGAAGGTCAAATAATTAAAAAAAGTGAACACCAATTTCAAAGTGGATAAATAAAAGGGATGTGTATGAATTTAATATTGAAAATTTTATCCACTTTCACTTTCAATCAATCCATTATAAGCATTGTCTTTCCACCCTTAATTACCACTATTTACTTATCACAAGTTATTCCACTTAATTTTCACTATCTTTTATCATAAAGTAACCAACTTTTAATTATTACCTTGATCACGAATAAATCTTTTACAAAATGAATCAATAGAGTTATTATTTTTAGAATATGAATAGTATCACCTAACATGTGGGCTAAAGTTCTTGCTGTAACATCTTCACATAAATAAATATTGACAAGCGACCTACACTATCATGTCTCTCGGAGCAATTAGGCATTTAATAAAAGGAAAATAAAATTTTTATTTTTAACATTTATTTTCACCGGTAGGGTCGATTATATAGATCATTCTATGTCATTTGATTCTATCCCCTATTATATCATTATCTATACTTAAATAAATTTTATCTTATTTTATTGTTGTTAACCAAGTTGATGTAAGCGGGGTAGCAAGATGAGTGAGATCTTTCGAATAGAGAGGGGTAGAGAAAGCGAAGGAGGAGGGAATTTGCAAACAAAGAGAAACCACCTCTAGGTTTAAATGAAACAAACTATTATTAATCAAAACTTGAATGCCCATATGAGTCTTATCTCGTGTTTAAATAGAGTAGGAAAGGAGAAAAGTTTAAAACAAATAAGAAAAATTCAAAAACAGATGGAAATAATCAAAACCCTAACTTAATCAAGTTTTGGCGGCAGTGTTCCACGGCCGTGGTGGGGACTATAGGAAAATCATGGTTTCTACTAGATGTTCATATTTCGCCATAGACTTGAACACGCCCGTGGACTTAGCCACGTGCAGGCCATGGTGGGGACCACGGATAAATCGTGGTTCCCATTGGAAAATCCTTGTCAGACCTTAGAATGAAACACGCCGTGGAGGTAACCACGAACAAACCGTGGGAGCTTTTGGAGGGCACACTTTCTTAGTGCTGAGGTCTGGCACGCCCGTGCCAAGGGGCACAGGCAGACTGTGTTGGTTGCTAGTGAAAGGACTAGTGACGTTGGCTAAGGGGTGGTGAATAGTGATTTTTGTCTTTTCTTTCGATTTTGTCATTCTTCGATTGTGATTGTGTG
>JBAMHZ010000065.1:2114454-2130695 GCA_037177395.1 Alpinia galanga
TCTATCTCTCACCATATCATCATTTATATTTAAATAAATTTTATCTTGTTTTATTGTTGCTAACCAAGTTTTTTTTGTCTTCCTCTTTCATGTTTGATGTGTGTATTTGTCATGGTTTCACATCGTCTAACTGGGGCATTTATTGGTTATCTAAGTACATGTTCGTACCACCTTAAATATGTTTCTCGGAATTTTTCCTCAATATATGCAACTCCAACTTTCTCTCTAATGTTCTACAACAATAACAATCAAATTTTATCCCACTAGGTGGGGTCGGCTATATGGATCTTTCTACACCATTGAGCTCTATCTCCCACCATATAATCATTTATATTTAAATAAATTTTATCTTATTTTATTGTTGTTAACTAAGCCTTTTTTAGTCTTACTCTTTCACGTTTGATGTGTGTATTTGTCATAGTTTCACATCGCCTAACTGAGGTATTTATTGGTCGTCTAGGTACATGTCTGTACCACCTTAAATGTGTTTCTCAGAAATTTTCCTCAATAGATGCAACTCTAACTTTCTCTTTAATGTTCTCATTTCTTATTATGTCCATCCTCGTGTGTTCATACATTCATCTTAACATCATCATCTCTGCAACTTTCATTTTCTGCTCATGTGCTCGAGTCGTAGCCCAACATTCATCTCTATATAACATAGCAGGTCTAATCATAGTTTTGTAGAACTTCCTTTTAAGTTTTAGAGATAATTTACGATCACATAAAACACTCGATGCTCTCCTCCATTTTAATCATCCTACTTATATTCTATGTAAAATATCTCTCTCAATTCCTCCATTATCTTGCAAAAATAATCTTAAATATTTAAAATTTTCAATTCCAGATATTAATAATATGTATGATTAATAAAATTTATAAATCATGGTATAAAACTCTTATAATTTTATAAATAATTAAAACTCACAAATTATCAAACTCATTGATATCAATAGAAAAGACTGCTGAGTCAATCCTCGATATAGGAAATGAGTTGGGGCAATATAGAGATTAAAAAGTCACCAGCTAGAGTGATAGGATCAAAACTTTAAAGAAGTCAAAAATTTAAGTAGTAAAGGATTCATTGATACCATTAGAAAAGGCTACTAGGTCGATCCTCGAATAAGAGGATCAATAGGAAATGAGTCGGGTAGTAGGGAGATTGAAAGGCCACGAGCTAAAATGGTAGGATCAAAACTATAAGAAAATTAAAAACCTTAGTAATCGGATGCTCAAGAGTTGGAAGCTTAAGAGTTGAGAGATCAAACATGCGAAGCTCAGGTCGGAAGCTCCAGAGTCAAGAGATTGAACGTGTGAAGCTCAAGTATTTAGAGCTTGAATGTAAATTTAGTATTTGACTCGGTAAAAATGTATTTATATTTATTCAATACAAATAAAAATCAATTAAATGAATAGATTTAAATAATTTGTTAAATTAAATAAATAAGGTTGAACAAGTTTATCTTATAAATAATGTGTATTTTTTAAAGTCAATTTTTTTAAATTTAGTTTAATTTATTATCAAATAAGGTTTAGATTTTTATTAGTGCCGTGAGAGAATTAAAATTTGAATTTATTAAAAAAATATTTAATGATAATAAAATTAGCCTTAAGTCGTCTATAGCCCCTACGTCCACCAGCAATTATTGCCCTCTTGACCCTTTAATTAGCTCTTTCGTCCGCGTGGATCCCCACTCCCCGCGTGACACCTGTCCTTCCTGTTACGCTAATCCCTTCTGTTAAATCACGCGTTTTTTGAGCAAGTGCAGCACCCATGACGCGGAAACATCCACCGACCACCCCTGTTTCGACACGTCGCTAGTTCGGGGAACGTCATCGTGTGTTTGTGGCGTTTGCTGTTTGGCTACAACAGGGAGAATTCAAATATATGTCGGCTGATTCGTGGAATGCATTGCCTGCCACGTGTACGAGTAACGGAAGGGTCCCGCGATGATGCCAGCTGTACATGAATCTGCGTACACGTGGTATAAGTATTGGTCGGGAGTTCCAGAGATGCCCGTTCGGTTCTTTTGTAGTTATTCCCGCAGCGAGAGATGTCCTATGCGACTGGCCGTCGGATGTTCCTGAGCCTTCCGGCGGTGCAGCCGGGTGGCGAAGTCTCCCCGGCGGCTCTAGCGCATTCCCTCGCCTCCCTCGCCGACGAGATCCTGGCCCTCCGCGACGCCACCTTCCCTGTCCATCGATGGAGCGCCCGCGAGGCGATCCGCCAGGTCAGCGCTATCCGCGAGTTCCTTGCCGACGTTGCGCCGGCTTCCCTCTCAGCGTCCGCCGCGGTGGCGCTCTCCGAGCTCCACATCGCGCTGCAGAAACTCGGCAACCTGCTCCGCGACTGCGCCCGCCCCGGCGCCCGGCTGTGGGTGCTGATGCACTCGGAGAAGGTGTCGAACGAATTCCGGGCGCTGATTAAGTCGATAGGCACCGCGCTCGACGTCCTCCCGCAGTCCGCGACCGATGCGTCGCCGGAGGTGAAGGAGCTGATGCGGCTGGTGGCGGAGCAAGCGTGGAAGGCGGACGTCGGGACGGCGGCGGCCGACGCGCTAACCGTCAGAAACGTCAGGTCGGCGATCGTCCATTTCGAGAACGGCATTGCGCCGAATCCGATCGATCTCGAACAGATTATGGAGCACTTGCGCGTCCGGAGCTGGAGCGATTGCAACGAGGAGATTCTCTTCCTCGAAGACTTGTCCTCATCGAGCGCCGATGTCGACTTCGACGTCGGAGAGCAAAAGGAAGCAGCTTTACTGGGTAGTTTGACAGCGCTGATGGTCTATTGCCGGGTTACTCTGTTCGACGCCGGCGATGACGGGAAGAGCGGAGGAGCAAACCAAGTCAAGGCCCCGCCGCGAACTATGAATCAAGTGATGAACATGGACGACCTCCGATGTCCAATCTCTTACGAGCTGATGCTTGACCCTGTGACAATCACCACGGGGCACACCTACGACCGCACCTCCATCTCAAAGTGGTTCAACTCCGGCAACCTCACCTGCCCCATCACCGGCGAGAAGCTTACCGACGCTACCCTCGTCCCCAATTCCACTGTTCGCCACTTCGTCGAACAGCTCTACCGCAGCCACAACCTCCCCATCCCCGAGCCTACTTCCAAGCAACGCAATTCGAGCAAGAGCGCCGCGACGCCGCCTGGCTCCGTCGCCGCGGCCGAGGCGACGAAGATGGTCGCCGCTTTCCTGGTAAGCACGCTCGCGTCCTCCGCGAGGCGGGAGCAGAGGAAGGCCGCGTCGGAGATAAGGAAGCTCACCAAGTCCAACGTGTTTAACCGGGCGTGTATGGTGAACGCCGGCGCGGTGCCATGGCTTCTCCATCTCTTATCGTCGAGGGAGGATTCGACGCACGACGACGCGATGGCGGCGCTGCTGAACCTGTCGAAGCACCCGAGCGGCGGGAGGGCGATCATCGACGCCGGCGGGCTCGCCGTCGTGGTGGACGTCATTAGGGTGGCGCTCAAGGTGGAATCTCAGCAGAACGCAGCAGCCATTCTCTTCTACCTCTCGTCGGTGGGAGATTGCCCCGCCGAGATCGGCAACATGCCGGACGCAATCCCAACATTGGTGGAGTTGGCAAGGGAAGGGTCGTACCGGGGGAAGAAGAACGCCGTCGTCACTCTCTTCGGACTTCTGCTCTGCCATAGCAACTGTGACAAGATTTTGGAAGCAGGAGCGGTGCCGGCGCTAATCGCTCTGCTTCCGAGCCAACAAAAGGGGGATCTTGCCAGCGACGCAGTGGCGGTTCTGGCGAAGATCTCCGATCAGCCCGAAGGCGCGGCAGCCATTGTCGATTGCGCAGCGGGGATTCCCCGCCTGGTGGAGTTCTTCCGGTCGACGGAGTCGCGGTCGGGGAGAGAGCACTGCGTGTCGGCTCTGCTGTCGCTGTGCGTCCACGGCGGCGCGGAGGTGGTGAGTTCGCTGCGGCAGATGCCAGCGTTGATGCCGGCGTTGTACTCGCTGGCGACGGAGGGGTCGTCACGAGCGGGAAAGAAAGCTAGGTCACTTATCGACCGCATACACTACCTCGACGAGGAAGGGTGGCCGGCCATGGCGCCGTCGTCTGTGCAAGACGACGGGGCTGTGCATGCCCAGTGATGGATGGGATTGGATTTAGCAGTAGATTTATTGGGTCAGCTCAGCTTTTTAACACGAGCTTGGATCTGGTCGGGTGGACAGATTACGTAGCTATTACTGTACATGTAGTCACACAGTATTGAATACGTTTGTTGTGTACACATACACACACAGTATGTATATATATATACAAGTCATTTCCTATAGTTCATCAGCCAATTGAGTGATATGATCAAACATGGTTCATTCAGTCGAGATATTTATTTTCTAAGAATAATTTTGACATAAAAATCTCTCTCATCAATGTCACTAACATCATCATGTCATAACATTAATCCCAGCTACCTACCCTACGTGAGTTAAATGGATAACCACTCACTTTCAAATACTAAATCTATTTGAAAGGGTTATATGCACACACATGCATTCTTAAAAATTATGAAGGATAAATGTAGAATAGCTCAATTGTATTTAAAATCCCAGCAGAGGAGATAGGCAACTAGAACATAGTTAGTTATGCAGAGGCAAGATTTGTTGAATAAGCTTTTTCACAGAAGTGGCAAAGGAATGACAAAAAAAGTAGTTCCAACTCCAAATAATTTGTATTTTGCTTGAAAAAAGAATAACAAATGAGGGCCACAGATTCATGGAAAGAAGAAAAATATAATTTTGGACCTTGAAGGCAACAAGAAATGCTAGGCCTGGGATAGAACTGAGCTATGGTGTCAAACTACTATAATAACAAAAAGTATGGTATAAGTAGCACAAAAATAAACAAACAATCTAATATATATACAAGGCTAAGATGTTGTTTTACATAAGAAATACCATAAAATGTCCCAAATTGTCAGGTAATATGCCATTGCAAAAAATCTGCATGAGCCAATGTTACATGTTGAAAATCAACACATCTGATGTGCCCCAGGCGAGAATTGGCCGTCACATGCCATGTACAAAGATTCAACGGAATCATACAAAGATTCTATCGACTAAATAAAGAAAATTGTAGTGTATGCATGAGCAAAACAAACACATTCTCAAAGCAAGCAGCGGGAACCAGTGACATCTCTCATAGATGATAGATCAAATGCACTTACAGTGTCATTGGCACAGATGAGGAATAATAATAAACTTAAAAGAGTGTATTAATTCTATTGGATACATTCTATAAAAGGCCTGCTTTATTATCTTTCCAATAAAAAACAGCAAACTTACCTGAAAACCCTAAAAAATGTTAAGAAAACATCCTCAGAGGAGATGAAAAATGGTGAGTGAAATTTACAGGAATTACAGCAAGTTCTGGATCACCTCAGAAAGATCCCAAGTCATTCACAATAGGATGTGAGCTTCTGTTTGTGTATATAACCTAGAAAAGAAATACAAAGACGAATTCCACATAAAGTTAGCATAATGTGCATCATAAACACAACATTTTAGACAACATAATAAAGGAACGCAATAGATTTATAGTTCACCAGACATCAAGGTACAGATGAAGCTGCTGCTTCACCTTCTTACTTCCAGGATAATTGCTTAGACGATCTTTCGGAGTGTCTTTCAGCATCCCAGCTGCCTTCAGGCTCTTTCCTCTTCGAACCAACACCAGGAACACCATACATTCTGGTCTGATCGTCCATGAAAACATGAGAAGTAGCAGGTAAAAGATATCTTGAGGATGAAGGCAGATTCTCCTCTTTTCCTTCCAGATATGCACTTGCCGGACCAGTGTTCAAATCAAAGCCATGTCTACTCAAATTACTAGTGCCACCTTCGGGAAAACTTATCATGTAAGGCCTTGGATAATGAGGTGATGCAACAGCACCAGTAGGACCCATAAGTAGTGAAGGATAAGCAGGGAAACACGAACCACCCCCACTAGCAGAATCAAAATAGGGTGTTGAACCACCAGAGAAAGATGCTGGAGCAAGTGAAAAAGTGGAAGGAAAGGACAAGTTTGCGTAAGGAAAAGTTGCAGCTGGAGCAATCACCATAGCTGGAGATGATGAAAATGCAGGAGCCCGATAAATATCAAGGTTATTGCCACTTAATGATCCTGGGATCCTCTGGGATCCTGCCACTGCAACTACTGGATTAGATTGCTCTCCTCTATCAGGCACAAAAGATGGTTTGACAACTGGAAAAGGGTTAGGATGGAAACAAGATGAGGCATACTCAGATTCCGGATTATTTGTTGTATGACCGGTAACTGGAGTTAAACATGGTAAGATACTTGCATAATTTGCTTGTAGGCTCCTGGGTTGTATTTCTGTACCAATTTCATCAATACCAGGTCTGTCATTCAGATCAAAGTTCCGAAGTACATTTGCTTTGCCAACAGGGAGTCCTCCAGTTGCAGATTGCATGGGCAAAAGTGGCACCTCCAATCTACAACTAGTGCTTGCCAAGAACTGGCCATTCTCCATGCTATCATCAACTCTGTTTAAATCAAGATCTACTCCGCCAGCAATTTTTGTAGGTAAATCATTAGCAGTAGTTGTACCTGTCATCTGAATAGAGCTCTGAGAAGCCATGTCCTCAACATCCTCATCAGCTATGTTAAGGTCAATATCTAGCAGAGGATGGATCTTCTTTCCAGCACCATCAGATAATGGGATATCAAGAGTATTAGAAATCTTCCGTGGCTCAGCTGGCCGGAATGCACTAGTAGCCGCTGATCCTTTCCATCCATGCTCACCCTTGGTCTTCGACAAATTTTCAGGTGGAACAAAGGGCCCTTTTGCTGGAGCAGCTACAGTAACTGAAGCTGGTAGATCAGTTGAAATGGGATTTGAAAAGGGAGATTGGCAAGGCGGTATGTGAACTGAAGAGGAACACATTGTCGAAGAGATAATTGGTTGCCCTTGATTTCCTTCATCCACAGGAATGCCTTCGTTCAAATCAAGTTCGAGTCTAGTGGCAACAATTTGTTCAGCAAGAACAACTGATGAGCAGTGATCTGCAGATGATGCATGGTCCTCCTCCCTCATTTCCTCAAATCCAGATGCCCTAGAAGACTTTGCAGAATTCTCAGTTTCCCTGATTTTAGAAGATGGCACTTCTTGAATTCCTGATGATTCAACTGAGCCACTCTCATTAGGCTCCTTTAGATTTCCAACAGTCTCAGCAGCGGCATGAGAAATGGCAGCAGATACTACAAGCTCATCAGTGCTATGAGGGGGAGTACACATCTCCTTTGCTTCACTGGACAATTCCAGCGGAGTGATTTCTGTGCTATTGGATTTCATGACCTTAGACTCATCAATAACTGTAGGAGTAACACTGACAGCAGGCAATGAGATTCCAGAATCTGAAGATGAAGATTTTGGCAGGTTTTTAGTCGAGATAGAACTAAATGATTTTTTCATTACTTTATTTGTCATATGCTCTTCAACACCCATTGCCCCTAATTTCCTACCAGAATCAGTGACATCCATGCCGCACTTATCAATTGCTTTAACATCAGAAATACACATATTGTTGTTATCTTCGAGCTTCCAATTCTGTTCAAAAGATGTGTTCTCATCCTTCATTGGGCTTGTGAAGTTAGGTTTGCTATCTGTACAAATACTGGAAACTTGCACCACAGTAGTTTGTTTGTCTTCAATTGGATCAACTCCAATGGTAGAACCACCCTCCACTTCTGGTTTATCAATTTTTTCTTCCCCAGGTTTTACCTCTATGTTCTTAGAATCTAAATTATCAAGAGAGCTGACACAGCTGATCATAGATTGTGTTGTCTGCAATTGAGTAGAAAGCTTGTTATCAGTCTGCAATATATCATTAACTAACACATAATCGACTTTCTTCCCCTCCTCAGAGCTAGCTTTAGCAGACTCTTCATGTAGAGTATTTCTCTCAGTCATATCATCATCACAAGATAATCCCAACTTAGAGTCATCAGTACGAGTGCATTGTTCCTCTACTGCACATGGGGTTCCAACTGAAACAGTTGGTGTAATTATGTTAGACCTGGAAATTTCCCCAGCGGCCACAGTAGCTAGTAGATTCATGCCCATATCATCTCCAAGAGCCAAGGGACTGACGACAGCTTCAGAATACTTGGCACAGCTTTCAACCAAGGCAAGCATTGAATTGTAAGAATTTGTCCTTGGTTCAGTCAAGCAAGGTCCATTTTCATTCCCAGACAACAAGGAAGTTTTAGCAGGATCTGCAAGTTTTTCAGTCACCTCAACATTTCTTCTATGTTCTGCAATTCCACCTAATCCTTCTTTTACATCATTCCCCTGGCATGACACTGTATCAGTAGCATCTGTGGCATGAGACAAAGGAACATCATTCTTCAGTTTCATTCTGCCATCATTCAGATCATTTTTGTCTGACATACCAACAGATGATGATTTGTCACCCATAATCGATTGATCCTCGAGAAAGCCTCCACTGTCACTCTTTCCTGGGCTTTGGCTAGAATTGGGAAGCCTAACAATCAACCTACAGCTACTTCCATGATCACCGACAGGGACATCAGGTGTCTTTTCGCATTGTGATGTTTTTTCTGCTGTCACAACCTTGTTGACTGATCCAGACCTACCAGAATGAGTTTCCTTATGATTTCCAGATACATTAGCTACATGAAGCCCATTGCTTGACCTATGACTGCGGTTTGTAGAGCCAGCTAACTTGCTAGTGTTCCCCGATCCAACTACTGAACTCAATGCTTCTTCCTTCCATGAAGAAGCAATTGGTTTCACTTGATCACCAGAACAGGAGAGGCTATTGCTCTGAGGTTGACTGGAAGCACTGGGCTTCTCCTCTTTAACTACTGCAGGTGGCACTACTGAACCCCCACTGCCTGTAGCTGCTTTGCAATGTGGATCCTTTGCGCTAGCCACAAGAGGTGCAGGTGCAATTGGCTTCTTATTAGAATCAGTAGTCCCATGTTTACTAGGTAAAAGCTTAGCAGCTGATGGCCGAATGATAGCAATTTTGGCAGCAGCATCAGTTGATCCAGTGCGCTTATGTCCTGTTTGACTAACATCAGAATGCCCTGGCTTCACTGGAAATGAAGCTGGTTGGCCAGATCCAACAAATTTTCCATCACTTATTTTTGACATTTCTGCATCAACTCGTTTCTTCCAAGTGTCAACAAGACCCCTAGCTCTCTTCTGGATCTCCATGTTTTTATGACTGCGCAAATTGTTTACCGACTTACCAATATTACATATCTGCAGAGCATTTAGGTTTATAGGCAATTTTTCAAGTGCACGGAGCAAAGACAAGAGGAAGTCCTCAACTAATTTTTCACTCTCGTGAGGACTACTTCCACTATCAGTCTTTCCTTTGTGCACCGCCTGGAGCCAATCATCCAACACAGGTACTCCCCTGAGCTGAACAAACTTACTAAGGAAATCAGATTTTTCTGTGGCCGCAATGACATCAGCAAGCATTATCCGACTGGCTAAATCAATTTTCTTCTCCGTTACATCTAGTTGCATTATGCTGACCAAATTCTCAACCCCTTCAGTGCTTACAAGCCCACCTTTATCAGTTATTTTGTTAATTTCTGCCCTAATGCTTTCAAACTTAAAGGTAACAAAACCTCCATCACTGACTTTAGACAAATGCTCCCGCTTGTTTGCCTCCATACCGTGGTCTCTTTTGACAAGTTCGATGCCCTGGTCACCCTTGATTGGTTCCACTCCTTGATCATTCCTAGATCTCTTCTTTCCTTTGACCTGGGAAGGAGAGTTGCCACTACTTTGTACATTATCTGAACCAGATTTTGACTGTTGGCTGCTTGCCGTAGCATTCAGAGCCTTTTGTGAATGCCCACCTGATTGAATTGCTCCATGCATTTCTACCTGAGTTGTGTTTAAAGGTTCAACTTCGTCCTGATGTTGCTGAGAAAGAACAATCAAAGGTCAATAAGTGCACACGCAGAAGCAAATTGGGGAAAAGCATGTCCAGTTCAATGGAATATAGAAATGGATGGATGAAAAAACTCACATTGGAATAATCCAGATTGGTTAACCACCACAAGCATTTGTTGAAAATATCATACTCTCCTTCACACAAATATTTGTGTCCTCAATAGAAGTTCAACATTCTAAGAAAAATGCAACCTTACACAATGAAGCAACGAGGCAGAGGTAATCATATCCGTGTGTAAGGATCAAAATACTTCATTTATGGCAGTGTTCAAGCAAAATAGTTTTGAAAAGCCTAATCACAACGTCAAGCCAGTTAACACACAAATTTAGAGAATCCTATTTCCCTCTTGTTAAACCCTGAATGATACCCAATGAAAAGGTGGAGCAATTCCAGCCAGAAATAGACCACACTCACCAACATACTTTGTCCATCAATCCTGCAGTGAAAGTGATTTTGTTTAATATTTATTAGCCTGATATAAGAAATAGGAACAAATATTCAAAACCAAATGCCACATAAAAATTTCAGAAGTGTAGTAAATCAGTACACAGTTTTTCATTTATTTTTTTTAAATTGGAATAGGAGAAAATGTAAGATTTTTACTTCAATACAACAAAACAACACTAAAAATTTTTAATGGATAAATAAAGAAGGGGTTTTTAAAGCAACTACCAAATCCATGTAGAAATTGGTGGCTTGTATGCTTACGAGTCAGGGAAACCAAAAATAAAATCTAAAGAAAAAGGTATGAGTTCCATGAACAAATTTGGTGGTGTGAGGAAGTTCAAAAGTGTATTACTGTGACAAAAACATGCCTTTTGAAGCTGGTGAAATTATAAAGATGTAGGCAACTTCGAAATGTATATAGTCGCCAAATAAGAAACGAATATATATGGCAAAATAAGTAGTCTATAATTCTCATAGATACCAAGAATAGGGAAAGCCGGAGTATCTATTGGATCACTGAAGTTAAAACAAGACTAGAGATATGGATAACAATATGTAATGTGCATAAAGGATGAATACAGAAAAGGTACTCATCAGTCATACATATAGTAAGAAAAGATTGTGAAACTCAGCATAGGTTGCTTATTAAATACCAATCATAAGAAATAGTTGGTAGTTTCCATAGTTACCAAGGAGTGAAGGAAGAGAACTTAGTACCAGTTTATAAGTAGAAAATTGATTCAAGAGCTACTATATTCTAAAAGGTATAAAGTGAATAGGTTACTTTATGAAACATTTTTTTAAAAAAAGAACAACACAGTGCACACGAAGCTCCGCTAAGGTGAATAATTAAAGGAGGTATTGACATAGCAACAAAAGACACTCTCAAAGCTAACTATGTAATGTTGATTGAATGAATTGCACAGGAAAAGAGAATTCTTTCATGAGCCTTACAAATATCTGATCCATTATGAATAAGGCAAAACGTACTCTATGCAAATGAAATAGAAGGACAAATAAGTTAAAATCATTTTTTAGACCAAGTAGAAAAAAAAACAAAATTTGCAATTTAAACATTGAATCAGTTTAATTTAGTGGGCTGGTTTATTGAATTGATAGTTAAAACCATGTAGAAATAAAATACCATTTTAAAGGAATCAATTAATTTTGGTGGATTGGTTTATTTATATTAATCTGATCAAATTCTGTTTGCATCGTGTATAAGAAGTGAACAAACAAAGTATCGAGTTAGTTTAATTCTTGGAACAAAATCTTCGAAGGTGTCTTGTTGCAAAATAATTAATGGATGACATAAATAGAAGAAATTAGAATTTTAAAGATGGTTCTATGTTAGCTGAGAAAAACATGTGATATGTTTCCTAGATACTTATTAAGGTAGGTATGTTTTGCCAATGCACATGTTCTAATAATTACAAAAAGAAGACTAATACTACAAAAGATATAGAGCAGAGGATACAGATGTCATGTGAGTTACAGGTCTATAGGGTTATGTACAAATGTGCTTTAAAAGGTCTTTGATAAATAAACATACTTGCCATTTGCAAAATATTGTCGCCTAACAGACTGCAAAGTGAGTATGGTGTTAACTCCTAGTATGGAAGAGTAAGTTGTTGACAAAAAATATGCATCTTCTGTTGCCATTCCTTTTTGAATGGATTAACTTCTAATAAAGTAAACTTATCCCAATTCAGGTAACAAATTTACTTACTCATGTGGTAGCAATGACCTTCAAAGTCAAAATGGCTTCAATCGTGGGATTAATCAATTGTCTACGAGGGATGCCTATGAGAAATTCACTTCTGGGGCACTGGATTGGCAGAAGCCTTGTCTTTCTCCATTTGATCATATGCATAAAAATGCAGTTTTTGTTTTCAAGGAAAAAAAAAAAGAAAGAAAGGGCGTGGGCTTGCATTGTAAGTGTAACATAACCACTTAGGTTTAAAAGGAAAATGCAAAACACCACACAACCTCCTGCAATACTCCACAGAGAATGAGAAATTTTGCAAACGTAGAACAAAGATTCATGTACCCATGGTCAACTATCGAAATCATAACATAATTCAGCAATTAGCCCTTAAAAATTTCCAACCAATTATCAATACAACCATCATATAATAAATCAATAATATTTAAGCCAATCCAAAGCATACTCCTGAAAAATTGTCCAAAATACTCGTTTTTTCCCCAATCTCATAGCGCAATTAAGGGAGTACCTTTAGGAACGAACCCCAAATGCGTCTGCGACCGGATATAACAACTTCCACATCATATTCTTTAACACCAGACGATGAGTACGACCGCAGAAACCGCCAAACTTTCCTCTCATCTTCCCGCCCCCGCATGGCCTTGCATCTTCTCCGATTCGGATGCCTCCGATCCCTCCGCCGTCACGGACCGTCAATTTCCGCTCGCTTGCAAATCAGACATCAACCAACCCTCAAATCGAAAGACGCCAGGTGAGGAGCTCCCTGGTGGGCAAACAATAGGAAACCCTAGCTCCGGCAACCACGCATGCGACCGACGACCTAAGGCAGGCGCAACGATCGATCGGAGGCAAATCTAGAGGGATCGATGAAGGAGGGAGGATTTCGATCGCTAGGAGGAGCGAAGCTAAGGACGGATTTGGGCGAATGCTATCTCCTTCGCGACGGTTTGGAGACGAGAAGAGGAGAGACGCAATAGGAGAAGATGGCGAACGGGGCGACCGGAGCTGTTCTTGGTTTGTTTTGGTTCGGTGAGACAGGTAGGGAAATTGAACAGACGACCATCCCGTGTCTCTCCAGTACACCAAACAGGATTTTTATTCATTTGACGATGTCTCAGTGGACCCGTGATGGGACCCATTATTTTAAACCTAGCCCCTCCTTTCTATGTCGCGTGCTTCGTTCAAAACATCACATCCTCAATACAAACTCGAAGTAGACGGATACCGAACCGGTCGGATCAAGCGCTATTCGGGTCGCTATGGGCAGCTGAACACGTGTCCTGAGTTCGTAGGAAGAATTGACCGGCTCGATCCAAATTGAACCGGGGAGACACAAATGTGTTCTTTTTCCGGTTTAATGAAATTAAATTAAATAAACATGTTTGTAAGTACATATATTAGTTTAAACATAGCTTTAAAAAAATATTAATAGACTAATTTTTAAATCCCTCTATAAAAAAATAATTTAAACCTATTTAAAAAAATAGCTTTAGATGGACACCTTTTAGGCCTCACCTCAGGGGCCTATATAGTATGGTTAAAAATTTAATAGTATGTGTATCTTTTCCTATGCATTCCATTCATGATATATAATAATTCCTCATTATATTATCATCGTTACTATCATCGTCATTCGATTGAATTTTTGACTGTGATCTGATTGGAATTTGATCGGCGTTGAAATCCAATCGATTTGTGGTCGCTAGTGTCATAGTCGAATTTTAGCCTCAATCGAGCTGAAATCTAGCCGCGGTTTAATTGGACTCTAGGTTTGGTCATAATCGAATATGATCGCAAATTGGTTAGACTTGGAGTTTGGTAGGATTTCAGTTGGAATCCGATCGCATTGCAATCCCCAATAAAATTGCAGTGTTGGTGGTCACAATTCGATTGAATTTCAACTTGATTCCTGTCACAGTTTGGCTGAAGGGACATTAACGATAACTTTGATCGGTTCAAGGGGTTACCCTATAGTACTCATTGCTCGGACAATATGCGTAGATATGATACTATAATTTTTTTTATTATTGTGCAGTCGTAATAAATTTGATGACTAAAAAGTTATCGCGTACATGCGCACACTAATCAATCGTGCAAGATCAAAATTTAATAAGGTCAAGTATTTTTGCCTCAATTTATTTTTAATGTGTAACATAAATTGATAATAGTCGTGACAAATATTCTTCAGAGTCAATTTTTAACTCAATAGAGATTGAAGTGATCTCTGTACATTTAAAGATCAAGAATAGTGTGTTTGGTTGGATACAAAATACTCTTTATAATTTATCTTTTTTGTATTAACTATGAGACCAATTGATAGAGTTGTTAAGGGTGAATAAATCACTTTTTTTTTTGACAACTCGATGACAAACTTCTCTTAAAAGAATTTTAATCTGAAAAATATTGAAGGGGAGATTGAAATGTTACTTTAAAATATACAAAATGAGATTTTTAGATATTAAAAAATACATATAAAAATTGAAAGAAAGTAATAAAATTCAAAAGCATTAAATGTACCTTTGAAAGTTGAGGATAATATTTATAATTAAATTATTTTTGCTATTAAATTTACACACAAAAAATGATATGTAATGGCGTCTAAATAGATTTCAAGTTATATTTATAACATTAATCTTCTACTTACTGAAGGATAAAAAAATAAATGATAGAAAAATTTTGATACTAGAAATTTTAAAATTTCTTGAAAAATAGCCTCGCCGACGGGTAGGGAAGGGGGCATTCCGGTTGGCATGGTGGATGAATAAATTTTTATATTTTTTATTTTTTTTCTTCTTTTTTATTTATTTTGGGTACTTTATATTTTATAATAAAGAGATTATTAAATAAAATTATCGGGACGGAATTGAGTGGTTTAATCCAAAAAGGAGATATATCGAGCTGTTTACAAATAGCTTGGCGAAAGAGAATTTTCGAGCCAAAGTAGAGTGGCTTAGGAAAAGACACACCGAGCTGGTTGAGAATAATTCGATGAAAAGAATAATTAATTCCTCAGGCAGAGTAGAGTGACTTAACTTAGGAAAAGACGTGCAAAGCCCATTGGAAACAGTTCAACGAAAGAAAGAATTACCAAGCTAGAGTAGAGTGACTTGACTTGAGAAAAGACATGCCAAGCTGGTTGGGAACAACTCGGCAAGAGGAAGAATTGCCGAATCAGAATAAGGCGGCTTGGTTCAGAAAAAGATGTGTCCAGCTGTTTGAAAATAGCTCAACAATAAGAAGAATTGTCGAATCAGGGCAAAACAACTCGCCCTAAGGAGAGAAATATCAAATTGAAGAAGAACAACATAGTAGGCGTTGGATCAAGATAAAACAACTCAATACGAAGAAAATCCTAATCCTATACGAAGGTAATTACACATAAATATTATTTTTCTACATGTTGTTAGAGCTCGTGCCTACGAGACTCTTGAAAAGTTAAGTGAGGATATTATAATAACCAAATGAGAATACCTCATATCATAATAAGAATATCTCTTTTTAAAGATTA
The DNA here is from genome assembly GCA_037177395.1 of Alpinia galanga. NCBI lineage: Eukaryota > Viridiplantae > Streptophyta > Magnoliopsida > Zingiberales > Zingiberaceae > Alpinia > Alpinia galanga. Next base: position 2,130,125 of record JBAMHZ010000065.1, read on the forward strand.
TTTCCCTAATAGCCTAATAAAACATATCACTCTCTGCCACTTGACATTCCCATGATCAACTTTAATATATAAGATACTTCTTATCAATTAGAGGAGAAGCATCGTGGAAGGAGATGCTTTCTGTTAGTTAGACGAGGGGAAGATCATGAGGAGAAAAGACGCCTCACTGTTAATATAAAAGGAAAAGAGGAGGAAAGAAAAAGGAGGTTGATTAATCATTCTTCACTACTATTATTATTATTATTACATTTACTTCTCCTTCTTCGATCTCTATCTTTTTCTCTTATACAATTCTAATTTAAATATCAAAGGGCCGTTAACTGAGAAACTGATGACTGTATGATCTATTATTAACTTTTTAAAGGGAGTTACTATTATAGTCGAAGAGAATTTATCTTCTTCCATTCATGGAGATTCAAAAATTTAAGGGGCATCAATTTCCTTAACAAGTATTTCTTCTTATTTAGAGATTTTTTTTCTCTTTTCTTTTCTCATGAAAATTTTTATTTGAAATTTGGAATAAATAGGGACTAAAATATGAAATGGTAAAAAGGTAAAATGATATTTTTTG
>JBAMHZ010000065.1:2182651-2197688 GCA_037177395.1 Alpinia galanga
ATTATATGAGCTTTATCTCATATTATATTATTATTTATATTTAAATAAATATATTATTTTAGAGAAATATTTTATACTTAACAAACTAAGATAGAATATATAAAATTTAAATTTAACAATATTAAATATAATAAAACAATTGTTACGTTAGAAAATAATATTGTATGCAATAATTTTTTTTAAATATTTAAGATAATTTTTACAAAAGGATAGAAAAATTGAGATAGATGTCTTACTTAGAATACAAATAAGATAGTTAAAATAAAGAAGAGCATCAAATATTTTTTATGATCGTAAAATATCTTTAAAACTTAAAGAGAAATTTTACAAAATAATAGCTAAACCTACCGTGTTATATGAAGTTGAATATTGGACTATGACTTGAGTAGAAGATCAGAGTTGCAGAGATAAAGATGTTAAATTGAATGTGTGGATATACGAGGATAGATAAAATAAAAACATTAAAAAAAAAAGTCAGAATTGTATTTATTGAGGAAAAACTCTGAAAAATATATTTAAGGTGGTATAGACATATATTTAGACGATCAATAAATACTCGAGTTGGGTAATATGAAACTATAATAAATACACATATCAAATAAGAAAAAGAAAGATAAAAAAAGACTTAGTCAGCAATAATAGATAAAATATATTTAAATATAGGAGATAGAGTCAAATGACATAAGATGATTTACATAGTCAATGGCCTGAATCGAGTTTAAAAAAAAATGGTCGTACATTTTACTTTTACATTTGAACTAATTTTTAGATTTTTTTAGAAATAATAGACTAATTTTTGACCCCTTTAAAAAATAAATATGAGACAATAAAAAAATGGATACAAGGCGAACATGGAATTCATCTAGTAGAATAAAGTTTGATTTTTGTTTGTTGTCATTGTTGCTATTATTACTAGTCAAGTTTTTTGACTTCCTCTTTTAATGTGTTTTTTTTTTGTTAACAGTTTTATTTAAATAATGAGATGCATTTTTTATGAAATTATGTTATGTCATTTTAACAATTTCAATAATTTTAAAAACAAAGAGTTATATTTTTCATTCCAATTCATAAAAATAAATAATTTGTTCCCTATGAATATAATATAAAAAGAGCTCCAAATAATGTGAGTTAAATTTATTAATTAATTTTATTTTTTTATTATAGTAATTTTGGTCAAATTACTATGAAAAATATTTTTTTTCTTAACAAATTCTGTAACTATATATACTCCAATTTTCATCCCCATTTTTCTCCGCCTTCTCTTTTTTAGCGTGTATTTTTATATCCAACAAAAGAGAAAAATCGAAGGCGGAGGTGGAAGCGAAAGGAAGGACCACCGTCGCCTCTCCGCCCGTCGTCCCTCGGCCCGCCGGCGATCGCGAGGGATCGAGGGAAGAAAGGCTCTTCGTCAGATCTGACGTTTCCGTCGCGAGATCCGTCGTCCAGTGCGGGATTTACCCTTGCATTTTGCTAGTTGGGCGACCGGTTCGTCTCGGTTCCGAGGAATGAGGTGAGCGATCTTCTCCGTGGGCTCTGGAGGTTGATTGACGGTGGGCGGTTTGGTTTCGTGGATCGAGGAGGGAAGCGATGGGCGAACTCGGGGGATTCCAGTTGGGGACCGTCGGCGCGCTGAGCCTGTCGGTGGTGTCGTCAGTGTCGATTGTGATATGTAACAAGGCGTTGATGAGCTCGCTTGGCTTCATATTCGGTATGAGATCTGATCATTCATTCCTTCTACTTCTTTCTTCGTTGCCTTATAATTATGATTGAGAACGACCTGTAGTTCATATACCTCGGTTGAGATGATTCCGTTCATGCAGTATAGAGTATGTCCATAGGTTTGTTCAATTCAGGCAAAAAGTAGATCTTCTGCTGGTTGATTCTGTTTATTTTGCGCCTCATTACTTTCAGTGTTGGGAATCATTATTTTTCATTTATAGCGATTCCTTAAAAAGTTTTATGGCAATTTCTTACCAGTAAGAAATAGTTACTTCTTAACACGAGTGTGTAAGGAGCTCAGTCCGTGCACAATTGAGCATAAGTGAAGAATAATAAAAAAGAATGGAACATTTGGGTTTTCAATTCATGACATATCTACAGTTCTTAGGTTGTTGTACTTTTCTGTCTTTTACGTGGGATTAAAATTTTTAGATAGTTATAGTAAAAGAAACTCTGAAGACCAATGTTGAATTTTCACAAGAAGCACATTCAGTTACGATGATTCATCTCCATTTGGAGAGCATATAGATTTATTTAACATTACAAGGAGAGGTGCTAAGCTCAGTGATTATTTTTCTTTGGATTCACTTGTACATTTGGTCCAAAGATGGAACAAACTATGTTATGTTCTTATTACAATATTAATATTCAGAGGCTAAGAAACTTGACCATTGCATTTTAGGAGATTTTATAGCGCTATAGATAAATGTAATAGTTTGCCTTTTGCTAATAGAAAGCCAAGTATGAAATGGAATATGCTAGACCCATTCTTTATTCTTCAGGAATTCTACATTGTTCAAGAATGTTCCAGTCTTAATCTATCTTCATTGTAAAAAACAGTAATATGACCTTGTGTAGGGTTCAATGAAGGGAAAACTTCCATGTAGCCTAACCCTAATAACTAGGACTACCACGGCTAGATGATGATGATTTTATATACTCTACACAATAAATGGAAGAATTTAGTCTGAAAATGAAGACAAGATCTTGGTTGCGAATGTTATTCATGTTGATATTCTTGTACAATATGGTTGGAAATGAGGAATTCTCCAAACTCTTCTATTCCTAGAAATTTGGATGGATGATCTGATATCACTGAATCCTAGAAATTCGTATGGAAGATCTAATATTACGGAAATATTTATCCCAAGAATAAGTATGTGAATTTAGAGATTTATTTGGATCTTAATGTTGCTGTACTTTGCATTGCCTGAATTGCTGAAGATAATCACCAAAAGAATTGTCAAATTTCATAAAATAGGCTGTACATTGTTTTACTAAATATTTGCTGATAAACAGTCTATTAATTGTATGTTTTCTGTTTTTGTCAGCTACTACCTTGACAAGCTGGCACCTATTGGTTACCTTCTGTTCTCTTCATGTGGCATTGCTACTAAAACTATTTGAGCGTAAAGCTTTTGATCGGAAGGCTGTCATGGGTTTTGGAATTCTCAACGGAATCTCCATAGGTCTATTAAATTTAAGCTTAGGCTTCAACTCTGTTGGCTTCTATCAGGTACATATGATTCTACTAGTAATAAGTCATACAATCGTAAACATCTTGACACTTTTTTAACAACAGCAATAATCAAACCTTATCCCACTGGGTGAGGTCGGCTATATGAATCCTTCGAAGTCATTGGACTCTATCCCATACTATATCATCATCTATACTTAAATAAATTTTATCTTATTTTATTATTGCTAATCAAGTTTTTTTTAGTCTTCCTTTTCCTCGTTTGATATGTGTATTTGTCATAGTTTTATATTTTCTTAAATTTTTTAAAATCCATTTAGATATATGCTTGAATCAGAATCAAAGTATATTCTACTAAAAAGTTGAAGATATAATATTGCTTTTGCATATGCTTTGTTTTCCATTCTGTTTAGCATGCTACAAGAAACAATGAATCGATCTTGAATTTCATTCTTCCATTTTTCTCTTAGATTTAACTTACTGGAATTGTGATTAAAAAAAGACTCTGATTTCAGAATATTTCTTAACACAACATAGGTATGAGTCTTGATAAATTGCAGAATCGTGATGTGCTGTAGCACACAATAAATTAACAATCAGAGAAATATTAGATGAGCTTTGACCTTGTAACAAAAATTTTTGAGGCGACTTATCATGGAAGAGGGAATATTTTGCAACATTGAGTTTGTTTTGGTGGTGGAACTGGAACTGAATGTAGATCACTAGATCTAAACAAGGGAAAGTAATTTAGAACCGAGTAATCAGTTAGTAAGAAGGTCAATCAATTTAGGGGAAAAGATGTTGAATAATAGTATGGAGGACTATTGCTTTTCGCATTTGTGTCAATCCTAATATGACATTGTGAGTCGCTTGATTGTTGTTTTTTTTGCTTTTTTGGAGCAACCAAATACATTTATTTCCTTACTCAAAATTTATGCTCCTTATATGTGATATTCAGGAACAGCTTCTTTACGACTTTCTTCTTGATCAACCATTATAGATGGTTTGGCTCTCTCTACTCATTGTACTGATCAACTTTGATCAGAGCATGTAAATTGAATGAAGATTCATTTTCAGTGTATTTATTTTCTTTATATCCTTGTTAGAGATTAATTTCCATTGCCACATCTAGCTAAGTATTTGTCAAGTCGAATCTGCTATACCTTATAGGATTTTAGTTGATGGCACATTCCATACATCTGCTAAATAATTTGCAAAGGAACTAAACACTGAAACTGACAGCCATTGATGAAAATTAAACCACCATTTTTTGATGGAAACAGGTTTAGATGATTATGTGATCTTATTCCTATTGGTGTATTGATGTTTCATAAAGAAATAAACCATTTTTAGCTGCAATAGTATTTGCTGCAGAATCTCAATTTTCTCTGTTTATTGTAGTTTTGACTCACATGATTGACTTATCATGCAGATGACAAAACTCGCAATCATTCCTTGTACTGTCTTCTTGGAGACTGCCTTTTTGTCAAAGAAATTTAGGTGTGGTTCCTTATTTTCTTTTGTTCCTCACTTGGAAACTTCTTTTTTTTTTAGCAGTGATGAAATCAGTATACTGCAACTCTGGCATTGAACATTTCCCTATATCCGTTTCTTAGGTTGTAGAGTTCCTTCAAAATGATATTGCCTGTAATCGGAACAACTTCATACATACATGATGTTTTAATTATAAACTAGCATAAAATTAGGCTTCCTGTGATTTTGATGGCATCAGAAATATTTTGTGAATCTTATTTCTACATTATTTTTGAAACTAACATTATCACTAAAAGCAGATTCTGAAAATTCATTTTGACTGCCTGCACAACCTCTTACCTCGACATAGGCCATATTCTTTTCACTTACCTTTAATCTAATTGAGATTGGCAATTCATTTAGTAGAATAAATATATTGAATGGCCTTTGCCTGGAAGAACTCTCAGGTAAGTTAATGTATAGTTTATGCTAATTGCTGAAATTGTATTTGTCTAGGACTCTCAACCGTAAATTTTGCTTAGGAAATGTTTTCCCTGAAACAATATTCCTTACGAAATGCTATGATTACTACTCAGAGAAAAAATTATTAAGTTGCAATTACAGACTTCATGGTTGTTTTCTTTTTTAAAAACGGATTTTGAGTGACTCCTGTTCACTCAATTTTCTTATTAAAGAATCATGCACAGACTTCATAGTTGTTACTAGTTAGACATTGTAGTCTGGCTCTTTCATGACTGAATCATCGTTCTCAACTAATATCCTGCTGTATTTACATTCAAAATTAATATCTCAGTTGCAGTGCCATGAAAATATAATAATTTTTTCCCCAGTTGTGATATTATTACGAGTAGAGATGCATTTTCTCAAACTTCTGCAAATCAAATTCTCGCCTTTCTTTATCTAGATAGTCTGTCAGACTGATATATTATTCTATTGATTGTTATTTTGTATTTTGTACTGCAGTCGGAGTATCCAACTCTCACTCTCCGTTCTCCTATTTGGTGTTGGTATCGCGACTGTGACAGATCTGCAGCTTAATTTGCTTGGATCTGTATTATCTCTCCTAGCAATTGTTACCACTTGCATTGCACAAATCGTATCCTTTTAGCTTTTCTTTATTCCTTGTGGAAATCTAATGAATTAGAATACTCAATTACTGAAATTTTTGCAATGATGTTCCCCCATTAGTTTATAATATTTGCCTTTTTGGGTAATTGAGGTATTATAACAAAAATGGTTAGTCTTGGATTTCACAATTCAAATTATCAGATTGCTTATTTGGGATTGTTTTGTATTTAAAATAAAGGAACATCAGAATGACTTCTATTGTGGTACATTTATATGTTTCTAATGTTTTTCTTGATTCCTGATTGGTTTAGGTTTTTCTATTCTTGTTTTAAACCTTAATCAGGCGCTCTCAGATGACAAACACGATACAAAAGAAGTTCAAGGTCTCTTCTACGCAACTTTTGTATCAATCCGTTCCTTATCAAGCTTTAACACTCTTTGTATCTGGTCCATTTCTTGATGGGCTCCTGATAAACCAGAATGTGTTTGCATTCAACTACACTCCTCAAGTTATGGTAAGTGATCTCTTTCAAGTTTCTATGTGAACATGCGCACTTCTCGTCTCATACTTCCATTTTCTGCTTGTAGATTTTCATTGTGCTTTCATGCCTAATATCAGTCTCAGTCAACTTCAGCACATTTCTTGTGATCGGAAAGACATCACCTGTGACGTATCAAGTTCTTGGTCATCTCAAAACGTGCTTGGTTTTGACGTTTGGTTATGTCTTACTTCACGATCCATTCAGTTGGAGAAATATATTCGGGATCTCAGTTGCAATTGTTGGTATGCTTTTGTATTCTTATTTCTGCACGATTGAGGGCCAGCAAAAAGCTCGTGAAGCCTCATCCCAAATGTTACAGGTATGCCTTCTATGTTTCCGATGATCCTTTACTTCCTTATTCTACCAACATCGCGTGATCATGATTCTTTCCTCCAGCTCCATTCTCTTCCACCCCAACCTATCATTTCTACAATATTTTCTCTGCTCAAACAACATACCATCGATCAATTATCAAGCCCCTCAACTAATAAGTATTTTCGATCTATCCACTCTTACCTTGAAATGGTTGCCTAAGCACGAGCCTTTCCAGGTCTTTCCTTTCTAAGCTTACCATTGGTTTGTAAGGATTTTGGCAACGCAAGATCAAAAAGTATCAGCTTTTATCGCATAGCGTATACTAGGATTCATTGACTTGATAACTGTTTTTAGTAGCCGCAGTGCTGGATCATTGTTGGTCTCATCTTGAAAGATAAGTTTTCTGAATTTGTTGATAATTAACGATATCAGCTAGCACGGACCAAACATCCAGGTACTGCGGTTTGCACGGAGAGGGTTCCTTTATGCGTTGTCAGATCACACTCAAATTCGTCGCACACATTGGTTCTTTAGCATCCGATCAAAAAACCATAGCGTATAGTTTTAAAAACTGAAGTAGATGAAAAATTGCACTACTTGTTTGAGATGAAGAACTGAGTACATTGTAGAAGTTCTTGCTAGATTTGTGTTTGTACTTGATTGCAAGCGATTAATCTACTCTCATTTCACTTTTGCCAAAATTGCCACAGGTGAAAGACGACGAATCTGAACCTTTGATCAGAGTCGAAGCTGGAGCTGCGATAAACAGCGACGGTCCTTTGCCGACACCAGTATGGAGCTCCGACAAAGATCTGCACGCCTGAGTACTTCTCCAATGTACAGAATCATACCTGCAGATCTCAACTCTTCTAAGTGTGCAGTGGCGGCGGCAGTCGTCGGAAAAGAAGACTGACTTTTCCAACATTCTTCAAGTTAGGGAACAACTCTGCATTCAATTTGGAAAAGGTATTTATTTACACAAATCCTTAAGCTGAAATCTTATCAAGATTCATACCCGGATATTCACTCTGAAAATGAACTGAGAACCAGCTGGTTATTGTTTAACTTCTTGTTATTCATTTGCTTCTTCGAAAAGCTCCATTGTATGACGGCTAAATGCAGCTCTGATGATTCTTATTCGTTATCTTCTTCTTTTCTTGCAAGAAAAGAAGGGTAAATAATACCCCCTTTGATCGTTATCATGCTAGCATTCACTGTTAGGTGAAGGCGAAGGCGAAGGCGAAGACAAATCGAGATTTCATTGAGGAGAAATCGAGCTTAAAAAAAAAACAAATCACATGCTAATCTTGGACACACCATGAGAAGGTAGCCATCAAGAATCTTTCGTTGATATAAACGAGGACAATAATTTGTTGATTTTCTATACTTTGCGTATCTTTTCTCCTTTCCTCCACCAAACGAATAATTGTGTCCCTTTCCTTCCTCACCTTCTCTGCTAACTTCCATGTAAACCTACCCTAAAGTGCATATTGAATGCGAATTATTTGTACCCTCGGTCTCAAATCACACCCCACGAGACTGTTAGAAGGTAGTCATCAATGGTAAAGCAGTCGGGGATCAAACAAAAGGATCATAATTTAAAGTCATGAATATTCTAGAGATTAGTTTTCGACTGTATATAAATTATATTTTGAATTTATCCAAGAGAAGAACATTTATCTCTAATAGAATTGTAGATGAACTAAATATTCATGAATGAATTTATTTATGTTCGTTTAATATAATGTTTATGAACAATACTGTGAACATAGTTTATCAACTATGTTCTTGAATAAAATTTATGAACTTATTTATACTAACCAATGAAATAAATGTTAAAACATTAAACAAACTAAGTTTAATTCAAATTCGAATCAAGTTTAATCTCAAAAAAAAAATTAAACCATGAATAGCCGTTTCAAAAACTTAGTTAATTTTAGGATCAGTTTAATTATCTTCTCAAATAAGTTTGAATATTATAAAATTTAATTTGATTTGATTTATTTATTGTCCTCATCTCCAGAGACTCGAGAACACTTGAATTATGAAAAAAAAAAAAAGCACACCTCGGGAATCTTTAATTACTTAGATTATATTATTTATCAAGTACCTATTGTCGATATTAATGATATTGTTCCACGAGCAAAGACATGACTTGTTGCATCATGATTAAGATTTTGTTCTATCGATAATTCTGTATTTATGTGCTGGTCATTTTGGATTTTTGATTTACCCTCCTCTACACGTAGGGATAGTGATGAATAACTGCTAATGTGGCGGTTATTAAGACCTTATTGGACAAACTCATGTGGGATATGACCTACTTGTTTCATTTTTTTTTCATTTTAGCCCTTCAATTTTAAAGGGCATAATATTTTTCCTTCAAAATTCAAATTTGATTTTGCTTTTGTATTATTATCATTTTAAAAATAGAAATAAAAAATATATATTATTTTAGTTCAATTCTAAATAATGCAATAAAAATTTATTTATCTGGAAGTTTTAATATATAATTTAATTAAACATTTTATTATATTACCTTTGGTTCAATTTTAAAGTTCTGTTTACTTTGAAAGATAGTGGTGACCAGTGACATCGACGGTTGACGACAATCGACGATCGTCGACACTGGCGATTGATGTCAATCAATGACTGTCGACGGCGGTGGTGGCCGATGACGACAACCGACGGCAGTTTGCGGCCGATGACAGGCGACTGTGGATGACAATAGTGGGCAACAACTATGGGCGATCATCTAAGACTTGATTATAGTTAGATGAAATTGAGATTTGATAAAATATCAAGGGTATTTAAGTCCGAAAGGATAAAATTTGAGGGTTAATTTTGGAAAAAAATATTTATTAACTTTGGAACGAAGAAAAACTCTTTTCGTCCTCAGATAATGTGATTCCGAATTGCATGTCTCATTTACTGACGGAACAAATATGTTTCATTATCTAGCAATCACTGATTTTTCGAATCAAATAAAGTTAGTGTGAATAACTTTAAATCGATAATCAAAGTTATTCACGATCACTTTGAACCAAATGCACCCTAAAAATTTCCCATAAACCAATAATAGGAAATAAGTGAATAGCGAATAAGTAAAGGGCCGTTTTGTAATTATAAAAAATAGATTTTTTTTTTATATAAGGAATCTAACGAGAATTCGAGACAACGAGGGCGAAGGAAGGACTTTGAGGTCGCAAGTCCTCTGACGTTTCCGTCCACATGATCGATCGCCTCCTCCTCTTCCTCGAGCTCTGATTCTGTATCTTCTCGCCAGATCTTTCGGAGCTCGTTTGCGGTCTCTTATCTCCTCTACGCCTGGGGGATTTTTGCTCGCGAAGGTAAGAATTTTGCTCGATCGCAGAGGGTTGATGATGTTCCATTTCGTCGATCGTGTTCGAATCCTCGGTTGTTGATCTCTAGGAACATAAACATTTCCGGATGCGTTCACGATCTGTTTTTCCAAGATGGTTTTTCAAACAATAGGTTGTTTTGGTTCCCGTTCTTCTTCTGCTGCTACTTTTGTCTAGTTTTCTCAGCATGGTTTGTGATTTTATCGGCCATTTACAGAGGAACATTTTTTTGCTGTAGATTTGCTCGACAACAATTGTTTTTCGAATCATGTGTGAATAATCTTATTTTGCCATTTACTTATTTTGTGATTCTTCTTCCCCCTATTTCTTTTCTCAGCTAGCGTTTACTGTAAAATCATCGATAGGAAAAACATTGCAGTAGATTTGTTCAATAATTTCCACGTTTTTTGTTTAGGTATTTCTTTTCCATGAGAGAAGAATTTTCCTTATAGTATTCCCATTTTCCTTTTCATTTCATGTGCAATATTTGTAGCTCATCGATTGAACAAATCTGATTAGTTTCTTTGAGAATTTCCCTTTAATTGTTATATCTGAATCCGACTTCTTTATGTTATTGTAATATTCTGTTTTCCCATGATGATTAGCATTTTCAATAATTTGAATCAGTTCTAATCTCTCTTTATTTTAATATAAAAAAGAATTGTACTAAATAAATAAGAACCACAGACTAATTTGTGATGTTTGCTGCCCTTGTGTGACCTTCCTCCTCATTATGAATGCTCCCTTGCAAGTTGAAGACTGTGCTATTGCTATTGAGCAAGTGTGCTATTAGGGTCCCCCTCTTGTTTAAGGCTTCCTCTCTTAATTGTCCATGTTCAGGTCCCCATGAAAAGCACAATTCAAAGTTTACCATTACAATCATGCTCGCTCAATTCTAACTGTGTTCTATCAAACATTATTGGAGTGGTAAAAATTGGACTCGTGAGGCCTTGCAGGAGCATTTTGAAAGAAAAGGAGGCCAAATCTTGACTTAAACACAATTCGAGAGGTAAAATTTAAAGCATGCATTCCATGAGGCCTTAATAGAATCATTTACAACCCCTAGGGCTGGCTCGATTGGTAAATGCATATGGATAATTCTTAAGTGGGCAGGGGTCAATTCCTGAGGAGGTCATAACTCTAGACCATCGACTGATTCCCTCCTTTGCATTTATCATACATGAGTTCCTGATTTATCCCCCTCTTTGATAGGGATAGCTGAGAGGGATCGCTAATATGACGATTCCACATTTTTTCTTAATAGAATCATTTACGGAAAAGTGGCCCTTGTTGCGGTCCTTTCTTTGTGAAAATTAGGGACCTTTCTACAGAAGTTTCCCCTTGCTACTACTGTATGTTGTTTGAAGGCATTCCTCGTCTTATTTTGCTGTTTTTTTTTTCACTTGAGATTAGATCCGGTAAATAAATTTCCTTTTCCTTGATTGTCGAATATTAGTTTCTTTCAAATTTTAGGATGTCCTGCTGATAATTGGAAGATTACTTTCAGGGAATGCGGAAAGATGTGCTTGAATGTAGGGGAATCTTCGTCTAACAAAAATGCTTTTGTTGATTCATCTGAAGTCTGTGTGTTCATCCATGATGATATTGGACAGCAAAACAACAGCTACCATGTTCTCCACTCAAGATTTTACAATGGAGTTAGAAATATGCAAGAAGCCGTCGTGGTAGACCGCGACCTTGTGGAAGACGGTTGAGATAAACTGCAGTGAATATCCCCCCGTTCTACAAAGTATATCCTTGTTCTAGGGGGAGGGAATCTTACTGCCTTAGATTATTTGTGTTTCCATAAGATGGAATTAGAAAACAAAGGAAATGTGTTGATGCACAAGTATGAGGTTGGAAGAATGCTAGGGAAAGGTACTTTTGCCAAGGTTTACTATGCGAGGGACTTGAAAACTTCCCAGAGTGTTGCGATAAAGGTGATCGACAAAGAGAAGGTGCTGAGGGTTGGACTTAATGATCAGATTAAACGAGAGATATCAGTGATGAGATTGGTGAAGCATCCAAACATCGTAGAACTTTTCGAGGTCATGGCCACCAAATCTAAGATATATTTTGTTCTGGAGTATGTCAAAGGTGGTGAGCTGTTTAACAAAGTTGCCAAGGGTAAACTTAGAGAAGATGTCGCCCGTAAGTATTTTCAGCAGCTGATCAGTGCTGTGGATTTCTGCCATAGCCGAGGCGTCTACCACCGCGATCTGAAACCGGAGAATCTTTTGCTCGATGAGAATGAGAATTTGAAGGTTTCAGATTTTGGGTTGAGTGCTCTTGCAGAGTCAAGGAGACAGGATGGTTTGCTCCATACAACTTGTGGTACTCCTGCTTATGTTGCTCCTGAGGTGATTAGTAGAAAAGGATATGATGGAGCGAAAGCAGACATATGGTCTTGTGGGGTGATTTTGTTTGTTCTTATGGCTGGTTATCTCCCATTCCACGATCCAAATCTCATCGAATTGTATCGGAAAATTGCAAAGGCAGAATTCAAATGTCCCAATTGGTTTCCTTTGGAAGTTAGGAGACTGCTTATGCGAATTCTTGACCCGAATCCTATTACACGGATAACAATCGCAAAGATTATGGAGACTCCTTGGTTTAGAAAGGGAATCAATGGAGGATCAAACGGAGACAACAAAAAAACACAAGAGACTGATCGAGACAAGATCAGTGAAGTTTCAAATTCCCAGAGTATCAACATGACTGAGGAGAGGCCAGAGGTTGGGAAGTTGACGAACCTAAATGCTTTTGATCTTATCTCTCTTTCAGATGGATTTGATCTTACCGGCATGTTCGAGGAGACCGACCACAAGAAGGAAGCAAGATTCATATCCCAACATTCTGCATCTACCATCATTGCAAAATTGGAGGATATTGCAAGATTCTTGAAGCTAAAAGTGAAGAAGAAAGACAATGGGAAGCTGAAAATGGAAGGAACCAGGGTAGGAAAAAAAGGAGTTTTAGCCATTGACACAGAGATCTTCGAGGTCACACCCCTCTTTCATCTGGTGGAGATGAAGAAGACAAGCGGAGATACCTTGGAGTACCAGAAGCTATGGAAGCAGGACATCCGACCGGCTCTCAAGGATATCGTATGGGCATGGCAAGGAGAGCACCAGCAGTCATAGTTTTCCTTGCATAAGAAGCAAATGATGTGAATGTTAGCATGCTACTGTTACTGTCATTTCTATGAACTTGTTGCAAACCGTTTAACTTTGTAACTCATTCGAATTTGGTTTTCCTGTTGTCATGATCGATTTACCATGTCTACTCATCATACTCTGAAACTGTTATCTCATAGATCTAACCATTTAAATGCATTCATTTGGCTTCATTTCAGGAATACATCTCGAACCCAAAGATCTTGAGAATTGGATCATAAGAACACACAACATGGCTGGTGATCCATTGCTGTTAGGGTCCCTTAAAGGAGGATTGTGGGGGCAGATGAAGCTATTCATGAGGTGTTTGTAAGTACCAAACTAATGAATGATGCTTACATACTTTCCATTTGGCTTTAATTCTTAGCGAAGACTATTAAAGAATAATTGTGCTGTTTCTTTCAAATAAAGTTCAAAGAAGAATAGTTGTCAATGTCTCTCTCTCAATTTTGATAGAATTATTGTGTGTATTAGGTTCACCTTCACAGACAGCCGGCTATTGATATTAGAAAAAAAAAAAAAAATTGGAACTGTCATATTAACAACCTACCTCAGCCGCCCCTACTGAAGAGAGAGATAAATCAGGAACTCAGATGTGGCAAATGCAAAGGAAAGGGTCCGTCGATAGCCCAGAGTTATGACCTCGCTAGGAATTAACCCCCGCTCACTTAAAAATTACTCGTGTACTTACCAATCAAGCCAGCCCTGGGGGCTCAGCTATTGATATTAGGAACAACTAAACATTCCACTTAGGAGGTCATTCGGTATTGTAATTTATCATCCTTCACAAGCCTTGAGGCAAATCGTAGAGGAATCCTCGGAGTGAGAATTATCATCTTCTACAGCAATATTATATATTAAAGGGGAGTCTTGGTGCAATGGTAAAGTTGCTGCTTTATAACCTAGAGATCACAGATTCAAATCTTGAAAACAGTCTCTTACAAAAAAAAAAAAAAAAACAAAGTAAAACTGTGTACAATGAATTCTTCTCTGAAATCCCGCATAGCGAAAACTTTGTACCATGTTGCCCCTCACAACAATATTATATATTAGACTCAATAAAAGCAATTTATTAAACTAAAGTTAAATTTTAAAAAAAAGGAAAAAGATAAATGAAATTCAATTGATAATGTAAATTGGAATTATAGAGGAGGATCAATTGATTTTTTATTTGAATCAGATATTTTGTTTTATTTTAAATTATGATCTTATAGGTACCCTATCTATCTATGAAATGTATTATTATTAAAAGGACTCTTAATGAAAAATCAAATAGGCTAGAATTTAGTATTAGTAAATAGAAAAGAATGAGATTTTACTTTTCAAAGTAACAAGCATTATTACACAAGGAGTTAATAAATAAATTAAGAAACTCTTATATAATAATAAAATAGATCAAACAAACTTTAATTTGTTAAATTATACTTAACTCATAATTAACTATTGTTATTTTCCTTCCTTTTGATAAAATTAGCTAAAAAGGCAAATTGCTAATTATTGCTATTAAGGTAATAATAAAAAGAAATAATTTTCAAAATTGCCCAAGGTGTTTACCAACTTTTTGTTTTTTTTTAATTTCTTCAACATTTAGTTAATAAAATATTTTACTAGCTATTAAAATGTCCTCTTATTTATTTTTATCTTTCTAAAAACAACTAAATGACACTAGATCATTTAATTAAATGATATCTCTACTTGATCTTATCAAACACTCACAACTCAAGGCAAAAAAAAAAATAAACATTTCACCTTCCTAGACACACGTTCCATAAACTCAGTTCTAGCAATCACAGCAAGCGAGGTAAAAGGAGAAGGAAACATGAAAGTATATTAATTAAAAACTTTTTTTGAATTTTTTTTTTGTGCATAAAATACAAACTTGAT
>JBAMHZ010000065.1:2227875-2239969 GCA_037177395.1 Alpinia galanga
AAAGCCGAACCTGAAAAATTGGAGGCTGCAAGGGTTCAAAGCAGATGGTGCAATCGAGAACATCTGGATCGATCCGAGCACAGACGCCAGCATCTCCAGAAGACTCCCCTCTTTCATGGCATATGGCCTCATCCTCAGCTCCCTCCCGTTCTACTTCATTCTCGTCGATGCCCGTCCTCTCTTGAACGTCTCCTTCCCCCAATTCACTGTTCTCTCCCCTCTTGCTGCAGGTCTCTTCTTCCCTTCTTCCTACCCTGCTCCTCTTCCTTCTCTCGGCGTTACCCTCCTCCAACGAGAATCTCGCCATGCTCTCCTCGCCTTTCCACTTCTGTTAGGTTTCCTTTTCCCCGAATTACATTTCCGACTGAAAAAATATGTTTTTATAGAATCGACACGTTAACGACTTCCCGCCACTACCCTATGTGTAAAGAAGGATAAATCAGAATATAAGTGGCCAGCACAGAAATACGGAGTCATCGATAGTCCAATAGTGAAATCCAAGAATCGACTCCTTATTCTTCAAGTCTTAACATAGCGTAAGCTACAAATTTGGGTTAACCTTTGGGGTTAATTACATTTCCTACTAAAGTAAATAAGTCACTTTCCTCTAAACGTATGAGAAATCAATAATATTATAACTTTTGATATTATCTATGCAATTTTTTTTTATTACCAGGATATCTAAATATTCAATCTAATTAATCCCTGGGGAAAATTAATCATGCCCTATTGTCCTTCGGAAACACCCCTTCAACAGCTGAGTCAGAAGAGATTGGAGTCCAACGAATCTCCATCAATCATCTGGGTAAATCAAGGAATCGCTCGCAGCTTTTTTAGCGGATCAGCTCGGACTCTGTAGTCGTGTCATTCTTAAAAAGTTGTTCAACGCCGAAGTCGTACTCCATCCGCCAGATAAACTCCAGGAAGGTCACCTCTAGGGATTTCAAAAATTCATCGTCGAACCACGCCTCGATAGAGGATCGAACTGTGTTCTCTTGTGAGATGCATCACCGTTTTTGCCGCTGCACCGTGCCCTTGGGGCTCCAATTATAAACATTTTCTATTATACCCTAATCACCGATTAGAAATCTATATGAATTAATTGGATTTAAGATCGGAATAATTGATACTAGTAAAAAAAATTAATAAAATCCCAAAGTTAAGTCCAAAAATACCAAAGAGTCACCTTAGATTACAGTGCAACGGTAGGATGCCAATATTATTTTCTAAATATTTTTTTATTTAATTTTATAAAATTTTTCTTCAAATGAGATACAAATCTTAAAATGCTGGACTTTTGGATCGCCGTTAAATACTTTTTGATTTATCTTGACAGTATGTAAAAAAAAAATTTATAAAACCAAATCGGTCACCTCCAAAATTAATCAGATCGAAAATCTAAAATTTCAAAATTAGATAAGTTAGTGAAAATATTTAACACTTGATTATAAGAAGTCATTTTTATTTATTTAATATTAAAAATATATAAAATAAATAAACTTAAATGTTAAAGAATTTGTTTGTTATAAAAAAAAAGTTTATGAGTGATTCACTAAACTTTTAATTACAAATTTATCACTCTATTATTATTATTATTATTATTATTATTATTATTATTATTATTATTATTATATTTTAGTACAATAATCTATAAATTACAAAGTTCATGAATAATTAAAATTTTTATTCTAATTATATTTATTAAACTTTTAATTATAAATCCTTTAAGTTTTATCCTTTATAACAAAATATTATTTTCATGATTTGAAATCATAATCTCTATGATGTAAATATGCGAGATTGAAAATGAAAATCAAGATCATCCATGGACTCCTAAGAGCTTAGAGAAGACATCCAAGGTAAAACATTACATATTTTAGCAATATAAACCCGATAAACACATGGAATAGCTATGTAAATGTTCGAGGAAACCGGGGGCAAAAAGAAAAAAAAAACAAAACCATACATAGACCAAAATGCTTATCGAGATGCATGGGGTGGAAATAAAAACTAAGATCATTTGTAAACTTCTAAAACCTCAAGGAAAACATCTACAATGAAGTATTATCAATTAGAGCAACGAAGACGAAACAAACATGTATAGGAAATGTTCTTGTTCGTGTATGTAAGGTGGAAAATGGGCACAAAGACAATCCATGAACGAAAAATATTTAGCAACAAATTCATATTTACCCTCCTAAAATATTGTATTTGTTTTTAGTTTCAATATAAAGATCATTAATCGTTATCGATTCAAAACTATATATTTTTGATAATCCAGATATCGAATTGAAAGTCAGTGAGTTCAGAAAAATAAGAGTTTGAGGAGTGTAAGCAATATAATGTTTCATGTGAAGTTAAGTGGAATTCTGGTCCAGGCGGACAGCGGCAACGTAAAGACTTTCCCTTGCCTTTTTGGCCTGCAAGGAATGCAAACAATTAGGGACAGATCATAATTAATATTGCAGTTGCAAGAATCTGCATTTTTTCTCTCTAAAGGATGAAGATACATAGCAATTAAAAAAAAAAAATGCCCCTCAGTATTGTTTTCGTCGAAAGAATGTCTTTTTAAGTAATCAGCTAAACTTAATCGAAATTATCGCATATAGAACATTATTATATCAAAATATTATTTACCAACTTGATCAAAACTACTTAAATTTGATCAAAATGAATATAGCTGGTAGCAACTACTGTCAATAGATGTTTCACGTTACAAAACCTTTGTATTTTGATCAGGGATTGCTTGGTATAACTATCTCTGTATTCAGACATCATATAACAGAATCTCTTCATCTTCTAGATCAAAGAGAAGAAAGACTCAATCTAGTAAGTGAAGAGTCGGTTAAACAGAGAACACAATTAGTTTTATGACTTCTGTTTTTCTGATAATGATAAAGCGAGTAGAGGCAAAGTCCTATTAGTTTTATGACTTCTGTTTTTCTGATAAAGAAAAGGCAATCATAGGACTTATAAAAGTTGACAAGAATAACAATCTAGGAATCATTTACTTATGTTCAAATTTTAATATGACAATAAGAGACTTCATCAAACAATATTAAAATTCTACTCAAAGCAAAAGGATATGAAAATTTCAAAAATTGGTAGCAGCTATTGTCAATAGATGTTTCAAGTTACAACAACCATGGTCAATAGATGTTACAATTGTAGCAACTATGAGACATGAGTGTTCACACAAATTTTAATCAAGTTAAAGCGATTTTAATCAAATTTAGATAATTTTGACAAAATTAATAAAAAAAATTATTTTGATATAATAATGTTCTATATATAATAATTTTGTTCAAAAACTCGCCCTTCTAACCTCAAAAAAAAAACCAACATACTAATATGAGATTCCTTCTATGGGCTTTATGTCTGATGAAAGAGAAACCAAATCATATAGAAAAGCAAATATGATCCCAGAGTTTCAGCAAGAGGAAAAACATACTTCATGTTCCCAATTGGTACGCAGGATTGCAGCAACTAGAACAGATATTTGAACAAGCATTGCACAGATGATTCCCATCCAAAGTCCCTGAAGTAATCACACAAGACGATATCGATATGGAAGGAAAAAACTTTCAAGCTAATGCAGACTCCTACTAAACAAGAATTAGTCAGCGAGTCGACAACCTTGCCACCGATGTGCAAGAAGAAAGCTAAGATGACTGCTGAAGGAATGCCAACAGCATAATATGCCCCAAGATTGACATAAGAACAAAATTTCTGCCAACCACATCCTCTAGCAGCACCTGCAATTTCCATTGAAGTGAAAAACAATGCGTAACTTAAATAAATCATCATGTACCAAATTATTCCTTGGAAATTACATGTTGGCCTTGTAAGAAGGAGAAAAGGATAACATAGTTCACAACATGATTGGCAGAAAATCAAAAGAGTATTCTTTTTCATCCATATCGTCAAAAGGACACCCTCTTTTAGAACTTGTCAAAATAGCATCCCACCTATAATTTTTCTGCGCTCCACCTTAAAGCTGCTTTGTACAAAACCACACTACCTGTGAGCTGTTTTGTATAAAACATCGTTTTAAAGTTGCTTTGGAGCAATTTTAACCAAAACTAGTTAAAACAGCTCCAAGGTAGAGCTGCTTTGAGCGCTAAGGTGGTGTGGCTTTAGTCAAAGCAGGTTCAAAAAATTATACGTCGGCGCTCTTTTGATATTAATGATAATAGGGGATGCCTTCTTAATTTTCTGCCAACATGATTTGATGCATCTTTAGGTTTTTAGGTATAGTATGGACAATAATGTGAATAAATACATACAAGAATAGCTGGGTATTGGGATTCATTTCGGTGTGAATACCTGAAAGTGTGCATTGTATTCCATCCATGAAGTCAGATGCGGCAAGAACTGGCATCATCATTGACACATACTGTACAACATCATCTTCATAGCTATACAAGTAACCCCAGACATTGCGAACCAGAATGGTGATTATTGCAACGGCCAAACCTTCTGTGACGGCTAGGATACTAACAATGCATACTGACAAGCTCGCAGCCTGTGGTCGCCCCGCGCCCAACTCATTTGCGACTCTTATACTAAAAAGTTGAACATGTGTAAGTTCTGGCAGAGTTACACGAACACAGTGAGAAGATAAACTAAACAACAGACCTTACTGCACTGCTGAGACCAGTAGGAATCATGTAAACCATCCACATTGTACTAAGGCTGGCAAAATATTCTGTGTTAGCAATGCAACTGAAAACAGGAAGAACCTAAGAAAAGCATCTTAGGACAATTTGAAGAACCTAAGGAAAGCATTTTTAGACAAAATATATCGAACAGACATGTAGGCTAACTTGAAGGGTGAAAATAAACATACAAGAAAATGTTTGACAAATCCAAGGACAAGTATACTCCCAAGTGAAAGAACCTCATCTAGTTTAAGGCCTCAAATTTCATAAATACTCGCTCAAGAATTTTGGATCAAGCAATTACAGTAAAATTGTGTTCCTAACCTGATTGACAAAACAGATGTTTCCAGCTTTGGATTAGGAAGAAGACCAGATAAGAGAACTACCATTTCGAAGGACCAATACTCCAAGCTTCAACATTGTACAGGAAGACTGTTATTAGTAAATCACTTGAAAAACGAATATGGATGTAAATCACTTGATATTTAAACAAGGACCTTTTTTTCCTTTCAAAACCACCTAAAGGTCACATATTTCACATGCACTGCATAATCAGAAACAGGGATCACTGTTTCTAGTTCAAAGTTTGGATTAAGCTTTAAATTCTTATGGGAGCTCACAAGTTTGTGGATGGGAGAGGATGCAATAGTAGCAGCAACGTCGATGGCAAAATTCAAGTGAAAATGAAGGTGGTGATAAGAGGATTAACCAACTCCTCTCAGAAGTGAGGGGTAAGGGCATCAAAGAGATGATCGCTCCCGAACAAGAGAAGTTAAACTCTGTTCTCACTGGTGGTGCAGTTATTGCTGTCGTAGTTGTTGCCTCTGGTGGTGATGCAGAAGTAGCACCAGCCGCATAGGGGCCTAATAAGGAAGAGTGGGATCATTCAGTTCACTCAAAATGGAGGACTAATCAGTGGATGAGATGACACGCTAAGGGATAGCATCGAACTGGGATGAAGAACAAGCAGTAAATCCTCTTTGCGTGGAGTGGCACACATGCAAACTGATACGAAGGCGACTAGATGAGGTAAAACAGGCAACGGAAGGGAAAGGTCCACTAAGATGCAGAAAGACACATGCCCACTGTGGGGGAGTGGGACAAAGAGAGGCTCACTTACAAATACATTCACAGTTTTTTGTCACTCATGTGACAGAAATGGGTGTAGGAGCAATGACTATGGAGCCCAAGTTAGGCCCTGAGGTGGATACGATAATGGAGAGTGAGGGAGGCTTGTTCTTTTGATATGGGCTAGTTAAGGAGAAGATCTCCAACACCTTTGGGGTCCTTAGATTCAGGTGTAAAAAGGGAGGAGAACTCATAGGAATAGTGATAGATTTGTTAATAAGAGGGGTTTTAATCCTTGGAACAATATTATTATGAAGGGTTATGAGGGCTTGATGGATGTGATAATAGGTGATGGAGACAGATTTTGAGAAAAACTTCAAAGCTGAAGATTCTTAAGAAGGATGCATAGTGGTGGCTGAGAATGTGAATGATCAATGCGAGGGTGGGTTTCATAAGATCACAATTCTTCCACTCCATCTATAAAGAACTTTAAAAATCAGGAGAGGGGAGTTTGAAGATGGATATTAGTGGTGATGAATTTGTTTTTGCTTCCTGTAAGGTTGCTGAAGAATCTGTTCAGCAGTCAGATGTAGTTGATTTTGAGGCTGAGTTGCAGCGGTTGGCAGGGAAATTGAGCTCTGTTGTGAGTGGTCAATTTGTTAAACTTGTGGCAAATTGTGGAGTTGTGATGCTGTGGTCAATTTGTCAAACTTGCTGCAAATTTACAGAGTTAGTTAGTGGATAAGTTTGCTTCTACAATTGGCTCTTGGAGCAATAAATTTGCTTCAGAACCTGATAGACAGTCCTGATTAACTCTGTGATGCGTTTAGTTGTGGTGCATTCTTTGACCTCTAGATGGGTTAATGAATCAGTGATTGATAGGGGATCTTTGATGAGCAGAAATTTCTTTTAGGGTTCTGATGTATCTAACAAGTAGGTGAACCTGATAAAGTGGAGGATTGTCACTATTAGTGCTATGGGCTGAGGGATGTAAGCTTATTGGAGGTTTCTAATAATGCTAAAGAGTCTTACTGTTTTTGAATTTTGAGAACCTTTTTAGGGTGAAGGTGCCGAGGGACAAGCATGACTTTTTTCATCCTGAGTTTTCAAAAATATTCAGAATTGTATCATTGAGCTTAGAGGTTGTCTTATGAAATTGATAGATAATGGGAAAAATTGTGTTGTTGGGATGATCCATGGCTTGATCCAATTCCTACAACATGGTGATTACTTATGAGGAGTATCAAGAAGGTATCTAAGTTGATCAGTAATAGTTCTTGGCACAATTTGAAATCTTGTACAGTGTACGAGAGGCACGGTCTAAACAGTTTCGGTAATTACTGAAACTCGATACTACTAGGCACAAACAATATCTTGTATGTCGCTATGTCAATCTTGTCAATAAGTATCATGTCATTCTAATAATCAACACCCCTTGACATACTGTAATAGAGGTTAAGATGAATTAAGATAATGTAGTTATTTTCTTTTTCTCATTGAGCTTTTTCCTCTTTTAATCTCCAATTCATCGGAAGGGGAGCCTTGGCGCAACAGTAAAGTTGCTGCTTTGTGACTTAGAAGTCACAGGTTCAAATCCTGAAAACATTCTCTTCAAAAAAAAAAAACAGAATAAGACTGTGTACAATAAATCTTTCCCTAGTACCCCACATAGCGGAAGCTTTGTGCACCGGGATGCCCCTTTTTAACCTCCAATTCGTCACCGGCTCCACATATCAAATTGTCAATAGAATATCAAAACGCAATCAAAGATCAAAACTTTGATACAACTCTAGATTTTGAACGTTGGTTTTTGGGACATTGGGGCTCCAAGGGCATTTTTCCTTCTAATCTGGTGGCTAGGATTATTTCACTCCATGCTCTTGATGGCAATTGTGAAGAGAATTGGGTCTCTAGTTGCATTAAGAACGGTGCTCTTAGTGCCAAGGTTGCTTATAACCATAGGAAGGAGAAGTTTGTTGAAGATATTAAAGAAGGACCTCGGATTAATTGAAACAAGCTTTTGCAAATGAATGCATCACCTAAAGTGATGAATTTTGTAGACATGGCAGCTTTATTTAGTCCTGTGGTGAAGGATTTTCATAGCTGTAGTAGGTGAAAGGATGATTTGAAGCATCTTTTGGTGGAATGAGGTTTGCTAAGCAAGTGAGAAGGTTCATGCAGTTGATGAAGGGTTAGGATTTGTGTTTGATGGAGGAATTCTTTTGGGTAAATTATAAACTGCTGAGGTTAAGAGATACTATTTTATTCTAAGTGACATGTTTAAAAAAGAAACTAGAAATAGGAGTTATATGGAGTGTTTATTATATTGTGAGGCTTTATTGAGAGATATTTTAAGTGAGATTCAGGAGTTTGGCAGGAGAACAAATTTTGTTTGCAAAGGTGGTGTTGATTCTTCAAAATTCTGTCACTTTACAGTGCCTAATCATGTCAGGGTCTTTTTTGATATTGCATGGAGATCTAGTGTCGAGCCTGCTGCTTATGATGGCTGTGTTATGGTGCATTGCATAAAAGGTTTCGTTTTGTAGTGAAGGATGGACTGGTCCATGCTGCTTTACTTGTGGAAGGGGAGATGCTAGCTATTAAGAATGGTCTGAAATTTTGTTTGAGTAATTTCGAATTATGTGTTTTCAGGTTTTGACAAACTACAAGTTGTCTGTTGCTTTATCTGAATGGTGAGTTGGAGTTAGCTTAGAATGTTAAATCATTAGGTAAGGACATCTTCAAATTGGATTTTTCAAGTAGTTAGGAGTTGGGTCTTGGGGAAGAGTTGTACTCTTGCAGGTGATGTTTCTACATGGGTCTTGAGTTGAGTGTCACGTGTTTGAATTCTTTAGATACTAGCAACATGCGGCCCTTGGACATTTTTCCTTGTAAGATGCTAAGCAAACCTACCTCAAACAAGCAAAGGACTCCGAAAACTTGGGAGGGAAAGTTATTACTTAATACTTTACAAAGATACAAAATTGGATGATCTAAAGTGAAGAGGTCGAAGATGTAAGGAATCCTACGGTGAGATTAAGTCTCCAGAATATTCTTAGAGGTATTTTAGACGGAGATTTCTAGAAACTCTCCTACTATACTTTTCTAGATTATTCTACAAGATTAGAGGAGAATCTTGGGATATTTTAGAAAATTCCAAAATGACGGAGATGCAGCTTGGAACGCTCCAGAACCTCCTGGAGATCCGGACTGTGACAGGAGGGTCTAATGTGGTTGTGATGGAGGAGATGAATTGTTGAAGCTTTTTGACTGAATTAAATAAGTAGCTTGTTTTGTTGTTAAATAAATTTCTCTTTTACTAACTGCCTAGGCGATACATCCTTGTCATTCATTTTATTAAACACTTTGTTGCTAAAAATGAGTTACTGCCACTGGCAACAAAAGTTTGTGTAAGGGCCTATAGAAGGGACTCACCAGACCATAAAAGCCGAAGGAACTGCAAGTGTTAGAAAGTCAAATACATCTTCGAGTGATTCTTTTGAAAAGCCTGTCCATGTCTCCTTGCAAGCTTGAGAAAATTGGACATAGATTGCCAAAAGAAGAACATTTATCCAATACGATATGGTGGTAGCAAGTGCGGCACCCTTGCCGCCAAGGCCAAAAATGTAAACTAAAACCCAGCATATTATAATGTGGAAGAATGTAGTTATTCCTGAGCTTATAAGCATCGGAAACACTATGTTCTGTGTTTGCAGAAATTTGACAAGGCATTGAAGCAAACCATAGGCAAAAAGGCTTGGGATTAACCAATGAGCATACAATCCAGCTTCAGCTGATATCTCTGAATTTTGACCAGCTGCAATAAGAATTTGGCTTGTGTAGGTCCAAACAAAGGCCAAAGGTATACTCACAAATAGAAGTATGAACATTGCCCTTTGCAAATGAACACTAAGCATATGAAATTCTTTTGCACCGTAGGCCTGCCCACAAAGGGTGTCCAATGCACTCGCCATTCCCAACTTGTTATATTGGAAGAGAAGGATCAGAAAGTTTCAATCGATAAATCACTCAAAAGATTGTAACAAAGTCATATGTATAATTTGAGCTTCAATTAGGAAAAGAAGTGCAATGGCCAAATGTTTACTTATAAGTACTCTTAAAAGGGTCTACCCAATATTTTCAGAATTCTTAGAAGTAACTTGAGCACTGAATATAAGCCAATCAATTGCTCTAGATTGTAGTATTATATGTGGTTCCGACATAGTAGCTAAGCTCATGTTTTCCCCTCTTGTGCATGATGACTATGGAGTAAAATTATCATCTACTCTCCTCTATTTATTAGTGGAATATTTTTAGGGCAAAAATTAAAAGGCACTCCAGATTATCAAAATCATCAGGACACACTTTTTTTTAAAAACTAAATAAAACAACGCCCCATCATATTTCTCATCCTGAAAATACCATTATTCGGGCACTATTAAAACAACTCCAGAATACCAAGTTGAACTTTAAAAAAAAAAGTATTTACTTTAACAAGTTGTAGTAGTTACGGTGTAGCTATTATACATTGTAACAACTACTTTGTAACTACTACCACAACATTAGAATAAGAGTTTTTTTGGATGAGGAATGCGTTGGAGTGTTATTTTGACTTCATTTTTAAAAAAAAAAGAACACCCTTTTGATAAAATTGATAATTAGGGGCGCCCTTTTGATTTTTGTCCATTTTTTTATACCATAGTTTTCTTATCCTTGATCCATCAAGGAGTTTTTTCAAGGTAAATCTTTTTGTGTGTTTGACTTATTTTGTTGCTGTAATATTGTTGTCGCTAGTATATAGAGTGCAATTAGTGCCATCAAGTGTTATCAGAGATATCCTGATATCCCAGGAAGAATAAGTACCTCATGAGAGATGAGGAAGGAAGGCATAATCAATGTTCTCCCTTTTTATGTAATTTGTCGCTTCTGTTACAAAATGAATCCCCTAAATAAATCGCACTAAACCAGCTTAAAAGACGTAATTAAAAGGTAACTTTTTGTATTCACATATTCAATCGAAACAAGGGGAAGGCAATCAGGCAATCATAGCATTGCGATTCAGCCAAAATAATACATAAATTACGAAGAAAATGATATCAACAGCTTGAGAAATTCGCAGCTTTCACTTCCAACCATGGAGCACGAAGAAGAGGACGAGGGGAAGAGAAGAGAAGAAACGTACCAGCACACTGAAACCGGTGACGTTGGCGAAAGAAGTGGCCATGGAGGCGCCGGACAGAGAGAGCTCACTGAGGTGGCCGACAAACATGACGGAGATCACCTGAATGCAGTACTGAAGGAGGCCCGTGGCGATGAGAGGCCCCGCCAGGGAGAGGAGGCGCTTCAGCTCGGCGACCGCGTCGGCGCCGTTCCCAAAGCGAAAGCAGAGGGAGCGGAAGAAGATCTCTCTCGTTCCTCCTCCATTTGAGCAAGAATCCCTCTCCGAGTCTTCTACCGGAAGCAGCAGAGGGGAGATACCTTCTCCCATGCGATCGAGCAACCGATCGAGAGGGAGATGGAGTGCCGCAGAGGATCACAGGCCCAGCCATGGCCATTTTAGTTTTATTATCAGCCCCCCAATTTTTTAATATTAGAAAGACCACCTTTTATTACATATAATTATATTAATTTTGAAAATAACATTATTACTATAAAAATATTCTTTTATTTTGAATCAGCTGACGATTATTTTGATTAAACTGTTATAAAAATATTTATCTTAGTGATTTTCCTCGTCTGGTGAAATAAATAATGATTGTTTCCCTATCTATACTTTGGCTTAAGTTAATTTGACACGGAACTCGCAACAAATCCTCATTTGATTAAGCAATCATTTTGACCCCGTGGAGCAATTTCCTCTATTTGTGAAATAGTCGTCCCTACGAGAGGGTCTTATGGTTAACGCGACAGTAGACTTGCACAAGAGAGTAAAGGTCAATCTAGGGGACTGCAAGCCTTTTCGGGATGCGTGCCCTCCTGTCGCGTTAATCTTTGGTTAGACATAAAGTGCTCCTCGTGATTTATTTCCTCTGTGTTGGCTGTAGTACCGGTTGGCGGAGGCGCTGAGAGCGAGCGAATCGTCTTTTGCATAAAAAATAGTCGTCCCCACGGGGCCTCGTGACTAGTATGGCAGTAAAATTGTATCAGAAAATAAGGATCAATTTCCAATGGTTACAAGTCTTTTCAAAGTGTTTGCCCTCCTGCCATATTAG
The DNA here is from genome assembly GCA_037177395.1 of Alpinia galanga. Taxonomy (NCBI): domain Eukaryota; kingdom Viridiplantae; phylum Streptophyta; class Magnoliopsida; order Zingiberales; family Zingiberaceae; genus Alpinia; species Alpinia galanga. The sequence continues at coordinate 2,239,817 of JBAMHZ010000065.1, forward strand.
CTCTCAGTTGGGTATAAAATGCTCCCTATAATTTATCTCTTCCATGTTGATTGTTGGAACGGTTAGTGGGGCACTAAAAGTAAGCAAATCACCTTTTGAAATAATCTCATGTTTAAGATTTAGGATTTAAGATAAATTGATAACGATGGAACG
>JBAMHZ010000065.1:2285178-2297016 GCA_037177395.1 Alpinia galanga
TTTGGGATGTTCTGTGTGTTCTCGATGTTGACGGCCTTGGATTACGCCGTTCCATCCTTTGCGAAGGGCGTGATGGACTTCTTCGAACCGGCGACTCTGTTCATTCAACGATGGCTCCCATTGTTTTATGTTCCTTCCTTAGTGGTTTTGCCTCTTGCCGTGAGAGATGTTCCTGCTGCTTTGGGTCTCAAGATCTTTATTGTCCTTGGCCCTCGATTTTATCCAAATACAAATGATTATAATGGAGCTACTATTTAATGGGGGCTTATCCACCATAAAGAAAGTGCAACATATTATTATCAGGCACCAGGGATATAGGGATATATTGACTTAAGCAGACTTTCCATTCTGGATCCCCCGGAGCACAAGGTCGGAGGCAGGCTCTTTCTGGAATTCTCGTATATTTTCGATGATCAAAGGTTATACGAGGGAGAACTCTTCTTCCTCTACTTTATCAGGCTTTACTGCATTAAATACTATTTCCTTTACTGCAATTATACACTGCTCTCATATTTAATTCTATTCATTTCATTCACCTCCCTGTCTGACTTGAGCGTCGGAGGGCCGAAGCCGGGGATCCCGGTGGCGGTTTGCTGACATGTGTTAATGTTGACAGGGAAAAATTACTGTTACGGTCTAGAGAGAACTCCATCCTTACGTCATCTCCGAGGACCAAAAATCCAAGCCGCATCAATAGAAAAGATAAGCACCATTGTTTGCCATGAGATTGTTGTAGATTAGAGGAGATAAGAACCATTTTCTGATCTAAGATTGAGTGGTTTGGGAAGGGGAAGATTTCACATCTACTCTAAACCAACATCATCCAAAACCATTTTGTTAAATGATCTATAATAAAATAAATTGATGTTTTACCTCTATGTGTTAAATCCTAGGGTGATGAGTGTAATTTTTAGTTAAATTATTTATCTAATATGCTGGGATGAGTATTATCAGGAAATGAAAACACATATAAGAAACACACTTATAATCGCTACCATATGGCATTTATATGGTTTGACAACCTCAGACTCCTCTATGGCCTATGATCTATTAGTGCATCACTCTTGGAAAACCATTATCTTTCTTGATGAATTATTAGAGGGAGAAACCTCTTACAAGCACAAGCTTACAAAGGGATTATAAGGAGAAATGATTTAAGGAAATATAAGGCTCTAATAGTGTTTGATCAGTTACCAACCCTATTTTGCCTACCTTGATGCCACCCTAAAACCCTTTTTTTATAGCTTTTGAAATCTTATTGTAAATTGGTTTATCACTCGACTAGTCTATTGCCATCAGTTGACTAGATTGCCTAAGGTTCAAAACCTTAAGTTGTGTTAACTGTTTTAGTCTTTGATGGAGTAATACTATTTCAGTTTTGTGTCAATGTTCTGGTATAGGGTGCTAGTGGTGAATTGAAGATAGGAGGAGGAAGGAGAAGAAAAAGAGAAAAAAGATAATGCCACTGTATAGTTAAATTCAAATTTTATTTTTCACTTAGAATGGCACAATTTTGACATTGCTTTATATGATTTTTTTTTTAAATAAAAACTTTATCTCAATTTATCTTAACTTGTATTGTAGCATGTTAAGAGGTGTTGAGTGTTAGACATAAAATAATATTTATTGACATGGCTAACGCAACACGTGAGACATTATATGTGTCGAGTAGTGTTGAGTTTTAACAATTTATCATATTAATATGTTTTGACCATTTTGTCCATCACAATATAAGATTTTATATCCTACTTTGCCACCGTTCGACTGGTCCTCACAATTCGACCATTTTCATGCAACAAAGCTCCTTTCTACTTTTAGTCAACTGATGTCAGCAATCGAATGCCCAATTGATTTAGTCATGAACAGCACTATTTTATTTGTTAGCTCCTTGAACCAGTTGACTAATCCAATCATTTATTGGAATCCACATCAATCAATTGCTCCAAATCACAAACCACAAAGGTTTTGGTTCACAATTGACTATCTATTTCACTAGTTGACTCATCCACCAACTAACTAAATTTTAACACCATTCCATTGGTAAACCTCAAATCCCGAATCCACTTGGGGTATTAAGTTTTTTTTATTATTGTCCATCACTAGTTGATTGTTGATCCTAATTACGACCACCTCTAAGTTCAAGTATGCTTATGCTGATTTTTACCCTTGTCCTCCATAAGTACATATAACTTGACGGTCATAGCTCGCTAGAGACTTATACTTGTAGGATGACTTTGCCTCTCAATCATCTCCCATAATGTTACTCAATCCTTCGGATGCGCATGAATCCTCAACTACTCCACATGTTATCCTTCACCTCTTCACTCACAAAGTTTGCCTTCATGGATTGTTATCCTCACTACCTCAATCCTTCTTGTCTTGCTGTCCTTTAGTTTGCCTTATGCGACCTCACCCGATCTCTACTAACCTTGAACCATCAAACAGTCAACCTAGTCACACTAGGTTAATGCTCTAGAGATGCTCTAATACCATCTCAGGGCTTCTCATCTTGTGGTCCCTTAGGTGTCATATACTGTCCATTTTCGATCTCATTGGACCTCCAAGCCACTAGGCATGCAACCTTAGCCACAGTAAACTATCATCCAATGTCGACCTCGTCAAACCATAAGCTCTTCAAACTCCATGTGTTCTTGTAGTCCTTGCACACTCAAACACACATATCAAATACAACAGGACAATACCTAACTTAAACCTCTTGTTGAAACATCATAGTCTAAAGTCACACCAACCACTTGGGACTTCACCCATATATTGCTTATAACTTATCATAAGCCCATCATAAAGTTTTTTTTTAAGAATGATGGTCGACTAGAGGGGGATGAATAGGAGTGGACCTGAGGTTCAAAAATCTTTTTGATGTAAATGTAAGACTTAAAACATGTGTTTGTTAAGATCAAGTATAAAAAACGGACACATAAAACAATAAACACAAGCTAACACAACTTAATTTAATGTGGTTTAGAATCCTAGATTCCTACTTCAAAGCCTGTGGATTTGTAAGGTAAGTCACTCTTTGAAAGCCCACAATCTTTTCTCTTTACTTAAGGTTGAAAAACCTCATACAGACTTTTTTTTTATACAATGATAAGAAAAACAAAGGTTGTACGATACAATACAAATTAGCTTAAAGGTAAAGACTTAAGATCTAAAGTAAGAGACTATAAAAATTACAAAAAGGAAAAAGTGGAGTAGTAGAATGGTGGCTTGTAGCTTCATTGTTAGATGAGTTTTCCTTGCCCCTCTATGTATTGTGTTTGGATTGGCATTAGATAAGCTTCAACCAGTTGTTATATTTAATTTCAATCAATTGAAATGTTGATCATGAAAGTCCTATTCACCACTTGTTTTCTTCATCCGACTCATCAACAAGCTAGTTGACTAAAATCCTTTCTAGTCGGCTCAAATCCCATCAGTTGATTGGAGTGTATAAGATCCTCTTCAAATGGTCTAATTTTCAAATTTAAACAATGGTTTAATTGGCTCAAAATAATCTAGTTGACTATATTCACTTCCAATTGACTCATCTCAAAATAGAATTTTTTTGTTAGCGAGTAGAACACCTTGAATCAATTGCTTAGTCAACTCAACATATAAGTTGATTGATATTAGATCTTGGTCGACCGAACTATTTACTATGACCCCAAAATACTTTTTTCTTAGTAACTCCATCCCTAAGTAAAAGTTTAACTAACACCCAAGAATACACACTCATAAAGTCCTTGCCCCTAGGTCTTCTTATGCCAAGAAGCTTTGCTTCTAGTCTTTATTATCTGCCGAGAATCCTTGCTTTTGGGTCGTCTTCAACTTTCAAGAAGCCTTACTTTTGGGTCTTCTTTTACCAAGAGATCTCACCAGGCCTCACCCTTAAGTCTACCTTGTTGGTACTTACTTGAGCATCTTGTCAAGGTCTTCTTAGACTCCTTTACTAACACTTGTTAGATTTCTTCATCTACCAAGTATTCAATCGGAACTACTTTGACTTCTATACTTGCCAACTCTTGTTAAACTTCCTTGTCAATATCGTTAAACTTCTCTACCATTCAAGTATTTAAACAACCTTTGTCTACTTGGACTTCTCTACCAGTCAAGATTTTTGTATCTACACATTTGATAAACCTCATTTGCCAAATACATCAAAACCACTAGGTGGAACTTGACCACTTCGGCTATGATTGCATCAACAGGTACTTGTGCATCAATTTGGTTAGTTGTGTCAATGTTGTATATGCAGCAAGAATGAATTAAATTAATAAGGAATAAGATAATGCTAATAGAATGAATATTACACCTTTTGGAGTCATGCTCCTACTCCACATCTTATTTATTCATCAAGCGAATCACTTGTAAACCTACTAATAAAATCTCCTTTACTAGAGGTGGAAGGAAAAATCTTGTGCAAATTGTTTGTTCTCTAAATACAAATTAACAATATCTAAAAAAAAGATATAAGACTTGCTAAGATCTGGTAGATGAAAGTCTTCTCTTCAAATTGTAACTCTTGGTTGTTGTTCATCTTGAGCACATAGTCACAGCAAAATCTCAAATATTTTCATGCATAACATGCAAGCCAAATAATCCCCATGGCTTATGTAGACAAAGGCTCCAATAACTCTATTGTCCTCTCTTTTAGTCAACTCTAGTCAATTGATCATACTTGGCACCAATAGTTGTTGCGCATTTAGTGGCTAGTTATGCAATCTAGGGGGAAAACTATCCAATTGACTACTCAATAATCTAGTTAATTGTGTCCAATCATAGCTCATTGGAGCCAGGATAGAAATCTTATATTTAATTGATTTCTGAGTTGACTAAACATTCACTAAATACTCTAGTCAATTGAAAACTTTAGTAGATTTGAGCTACTTGAAGATTCACTTGGCTTACACTCTTGTAAGGTTTCACAAAGCTTCGATCGAGTTTAACCACAAAAAAGAACCATAAACTTATTGCCTCTCGAGCGAAGTCTTCTTACAAGCCATTAAGAAGTCTAGGCTTGTACCTAGTCATATAGATCATTCCTGATGATGCTACTTAAAAGTGTGAACCCTAAGATTATATTTAACTCGTAATCTCTCATAACTCACATAACTTCTATATCTTCATCCTCATATCATGGTGCAATGGTGTTTCCCTAAGACTCAAACCTAAGATTGCATTTCACTCGTAATCTTTCATGGCTCTCTTTTCTTTAAGTCTTCCACCTTGTTGATGTTTTATGTTTCCCTTGAATTTGCCTCATGTCAAGCCTTCAGTACCACGGATAAACTAAACCCTCCAAGCTTTCTCCAATTTGCAATCCTTCACTATTCACCTATAGAGTTAACCATCTATTAGGCTTCCTAAGGGTATGCCTTAGCTAAAAATATTTAGTTCCTCGGATGCTCCATGTCATCCTTTGTTCATCACCTATAAGCACACCTTGTTACAAATAGTCAAACCATAACCATACAACTTGGCTACACCAAATCATTAACAACTCAATTTCATCAAGTCACCATCTCTATTAACTACATGTGAACTCTATCAAACCTCTACTTATGCGATGCACACATTAGTTAGTACCATAGGTAAACTTAAATTTTTTGCAAAACATATTAACAAAGTTTAAAATTTCAAATTGTGCTAAAGTTTCTGTTTATAACTGAAACAGAATGGTTTTGATATCATATCATGTTATGTCAACATGATTTTGGTATTTTTTTACATATCTTGTTATAGATGCTTATTATTAAGTTATGTTTGAGAAGTTGAATTTAAGTTTTGATATTATCTTATGAAATATTTAATGTTTATTAAGTAAAAGTCAATTTTTTAGGGTTAGCTAAAGTCCACCAAGTAAATATGAAAGAATCAAATAGGTTTACATTGGATTTAATTTAGATTTATTTTAAATAGTTTAAAATTAAATCAAATTTATATATACAATAATTTAATTCATAATAGTATATTATTATGTTTAATTCATAATAATTTTATTAGATTTCCTCCATCTTAATGAATTTTTTTCTCTATTTACTTTGTGGACAGATGGAGGAAAAAATTAACAATGTTTTTTTCTCTATTTATCTTGTGGACGGATGGAGGGAAACAAATTAAAAGTTTTTTTTCTTCTTTGTTCACTCTTATGGACAAATGAAGGAGGGAAAAATTAACAATGAAAGAGGAAAAAAAATTAATGGATGGAAGGAAAAAATTAAGAGAGTAAAAGGAATAAGGAAAGGGATTAGAATTAACTTTCTAAAAAATAAAAAATGAAAATGAAAAAAAAAATGTGACCTCGTGATGGCCCCATGACCTTATGAGTTTGCTGCAAGGTCGTGGCTCTGTGCCAGTGCCAATTAGCTGGCAAAATAGTAAATTCCACCCGTGCCAACTAGCACGGCTTGATATTTCATACAATGCATATTAAAGCAACTTGGTTGAAACCAACTAGTTGAAAAAATCATTACCCTAACACCTTATTGTATGCCCCAACACCTTAGTGTATGCACAAGATTCATCTTTGTTTTTTACAAAAAATTAAACTCGTTGATTGTCTTTCGAAATGAGGATTTTGGCTTTAAGATAGTTGCTTTAACCCATCAATAGATCGTCGCAGCTTGTAAACCTTATTTGCATATTATCAATCTAAAAAATCATTAGGTTGTGCCATCTACACATCCTCTACGAATTTTATTAAGGAAAGCACTTTTGACATACGTATGTCATATCTCATAATCATTATATACAACAATTGCAACTAGAATTTGAATGGACTTTATCAAGACAACAATTGAAAATATCTCATCAATTTGGGTTCATATCTGAAAGGTAGGTCAATAATAGAAGTTATATCTTTTCAAGTAACTAATTGAAAAATATCAGGAGCAAAATCAAGACCTGCATATGGTATTCATTGAGTTAGAAAAAACTTATGATAAAGTTCTAAGAGATTATACGGAGAATTATAGAAAAGAGAGGTGTTAGTGTAGCATATATTGAATTAATTAAGAATATGTATGAAGAGATAATGATTAGAGTGAAAATTTCAGGTAGATTAATTAAAGCATTTCCAATAAAAAGATAGGATTATATCAAAGATCAGTTCTAAGTTCTTATCTTTTTATACTACTCATAGACGAACTCACTGGACACATTCAAAATTCAGTACCGTGGTGAATGTTATTTGCCGAGGATATTGTTTTGGTAGATGAGACATGTAAAGGAGTAAATGCTAAATTAGAATCTTGGCGGAAAATACTAGAAGTGAAAGAATTTTAGGCTTAGTAGAGTAAAGACAGAATATATGAAATTTAAGTTTAGCAATATTAGATGTAATGAGGTAAGTGTTAAGATAGGAGATTGCAAGTTATCTGAAACTAAGAACTTTCGATATTTAGGATCATTTTTGCAAGATGATAGAAGAATTGAGAGAAATGTTTTATATAGAATACAAATCGAATGGTTAAAATAGAGAAAAGCGTCAGGTGTTTTATGTGATCGTAAAATACCTCTAAAATTTAAAGGGAAGTTCTATAAAATGACGGTTAGACTTGCTATGTTATATAGAAGTAAATGTTGGACTACGACTCAAACACATAAGCAGAAAATAAGAGTTACAGAGATGAGGATATTAAGATGGATGTGTGGACATACGAGGATGAACAAAATGAGAGCATTAGAGAGAAAGTCAAAATTATATCTATTGAGGAAAAACTCTGAGAGATACGTTTAAAGTGGTACGAACATGTACTTGGATGATCAATAAATGCTCCAGTTAGGCGATATAAAACTATGACAAATACACATATCAAACGTGGAAGAGGAATATCAAAAAAGAATTGATTAGCAACAATAAAACAATATAAAATTTATTTAAATATAAATGATGATATAGTAAAAAATAGAATTCAATGGCATAGAAAGATCTATACAGTCAACCTCATCTAGTGGGATAAAGCATACATGTCAATCTTTTCATGAAGGTCCATTTGCACCCAACAGGTTTGACCCCTTGAAGTGAATCAACCAAAGTCTACACTTTGTTGACACACATGGAGTCTGTCTCAATTTTCATGGCAATATCCGATATCAGTTTTTTCTAAGTTCTATGTTCAACATCCTCCAAAGGAGCATATCACTATAGTAGGAGGTTTAAGATTCATATCTCTTAGGGCTCCCAATGAACCCTTTCAGACCTATATGGTCCTTGCGTCTCAAGTAGTGAGCTTGTCACAATTGTTTGCAACTATTTCTCAATAGCTTCCTCAAATTGTATTCCAATTGTTTGGTCAACTTGAACCTCTTTAAGCTCGATCTTCCTTTGGTTGAGTCTCACTTAATGTGTTCCTTCTCAAAACATAATGCATATTGAAAACAAACACTTTATTCTCTTTTAAGTAGTAGAAGTATTACCACCTGAATTTCTTAGGGTATTTCATAAACAGGCACTTGTTCTACTTTAGGTAATAAAGACTCAATTTCTTACCCTTCCATATCTTTTTATAGACTTTGAGGATATTTTTTTTACAATGTGTCAAAGTTTGAAGTGTGTATCCCCACATATAGAGGGAAAGATCACTAGCCAAATTTAAAATTCATACGCCTAAGTAAACATAATTACATAATCACTCAATGTTTTCCATCCAGACCTTTGTTTGTTTCATTTTTCTCAAGTACTTTTTCTTCTACCAATCAATTTCTGTGGTTACTTAAAACATCATGAGGATACCTTTTTTGTGGCTGTCACATTCTTGGTCTTTTATTTCGATCTCATTTGAGTGTGTAGCCAAAAATATCTCTGTGCATCTGCTCCAACAGGACTCATCTAACTTGTGCTAATGTTTCTCTGTAGGATCTTCCATGCAGCATCTCACACTTGGTTTCCCAGAAAGATGATACTGTTGATGAACAGAAGCCCACTCAATCAGCAGAATCTCTTTTGCTTGGTTACTATTGACAGATTCTTTTCTGTAGAATCTCCAAGTGGTGTCTCCCACTCTATATCGCTCTGTGCGTTGGGTGGATTCAAATGTCCGATATGCTAGTGATCACCAAGTGGTGATCTATTTATAGAAAAAAAGCTGATACAAATTGCTCCAGAAGCTGATTCCTTTCTGAAATGATTCCCCATCCAAATATATGCTGTTTTTTTCAAGTTCTCTCAGTTGTCAAATTCCGTCTTGTTCTTCTTATCAACTTAACTAGGATTTCAGAACGGAAACACCATCCTTCCATACTCAGAGACTTTTAACTGCTGGCCTCGTTAGTGAAATTTTGAGTTTTAGTACGAACATTGGCTTACTTCATGGATTCTTATTCTGCAATTGAGACTTTGCACGCGACGACGAGTTAATGGCGATGATTCTTGTGCTAATATGGACAGGCAATTCTTGTTTGATGCGTCAAAGGTGAGTGAGTTGTGAGATAGTGCCCACCCGAGCCTGTGTTGTCTTGTCTTGTGTTTTATATCTGTAGATACAGTAATGCACTGATTCTGCATTGAGAAGTGAAAGTGCTGGTCCATCGTCCATGCAATCTAAGTAAACATTATTTATAGTCCTAGGGCTTGTTCGGATGGTTAACGTAGCTATGTTAAAGTTCAAGAAGGTAAGAGGTCGATTTCTGAATTTCATTGTTAGGTTACCGATGATTTTGTATTTCTGTGTTGGTCATCTTGGGTTTTTGATTTATTTCCCTTCACACGTAGAGGTAATAGTGAAGAGTTATTAATATGATGGTTCTATATTTTTTGAAATAAACATCATTTATGTCATGTGCATTTAAAGGAGTAACAAGAGATTTAAGATTCGAATCTCAAATAGAATAAATATTCTAGAATTTAATTTTTAAGTGTGCATAATGTGTATTTGGATTTATCTAATATGTGAATTAAGAGAAGGTCTTGTAATTTCAAAATTAATAAGTTTGGACATTTGAATTATCAAAATAATTTATTTGATGTCTACAGCTCTTAATTATGTCATTGAAAATTAAAAGATGCTCTTAATTATCTGTATCCATATTTTTTTTTAATAATTATCAAAAATAATAATTTATAATTTGATACCTCTAAATTGTATTGTGTTTCACCTCGAGCAATTTTGATCAAAATTGTATATTTTATTGCAGCAAAAAATATATAATGCTTATTTCAAATGCTTTTTCAGATCGAATCTATAATATTCAGAGAGATAAATATGATCAAATGGCTTCTTAGATGGTTCGAATGGATAAATGTGATATTTTTTTAATAATTCAGATATATAAATCTTGATGTGATCAATTTCATCGGCTATTAAAGTAAATTTAAAAAATATAAATAAATTTAAATCGACAATCTACTAGTACCTTTGATTTTCAAAGGCCGAAAAGGAGTAAATTATGATTAATTTATACTGTGTTACTCATCTGACTTTGTTTACGATGATAATTTAAATATGATATCCGTCCAAGCAAAAAAAAATAAACTCTCGCGTGAGAAATTATACGAGGATATTGAACATTTGTCCCCCACGGGATGGGTGGTTGGTTAAAGCAGTGTGAGTTGCTCCAAGATGACAGGGGTTAAGACCGGAGGAGGTCTAAAATCTTTCCTGGTTTCCACCACCCCCCTCTGCTTTAGCCAACCATTCAAGGGGCATAGCTTTCCCGTGGATTTACCTTTCTCGTAATGCCGTGGGACCGGTCGACAGGGGCGCTGAGGGCGAACGCATCGCCTTTTTGCTCCAAGAGGATATTGAACATTTTCAAACATGTGTACTTTCCAATTTACGACTTACTTAAAAAAAATCAATATTCTGAACACATCGAAATAATTTCATATTACTCCAATCATATGGAATTGTTTTTTTAAATAAAACAATTTAAAGAATTGCCAAAAATGTGGAATCTTGTGAAGAAGTAGAAAGAGACGCGTCACGTGTTTTTCTCAGCCCTTTTTTCCCGCCGCATACAGCCATAAGTTCGATTTAACAGCTCGCGCACCCGCGTTGTACCATGAGGCACAGAGTCGGCCCCACAAATCTACTGCCCAATAGAATTACGACAGATTTGGTCAAAGAGAATCACTTCAGTATTCGTTAAGCACACCAAACCACGTGCTCTTTTTATCCACGTGGGCCACAATGATTTCCATCCCACCCTCCGCCGCCTCGGCCATCCAATGAAAATTCATCGCGTGTCGTCTCATCAGTGGAAGCTTCAGGCGGTCGACCCCACTCCGATTCCACCACCCCTCGTTCTATCCGACGGCACCGTCGTCTCCTGACGTGGATACGCTACTCGTCCGACACGTAACCCAATTGTAAATCCCATTCGCCGGCAGTGATGGGAGGGGGATTGCATCTTTCGGGGCCCACGAGCCGCAGGATCTGCTGCAGGGCGCGTTGGATTTTGCCAGCTAGCACAGTACAGCCAATTGAAGCCTTGTCACGGCCTTTATCTGATTGAAGAAGAGGCTAAAAGATAGTGTTTTTGAAAGGTACATTTATTTTCCAGACCGCCATAAAATAGTTGTTTAAAAATTCATTTATTTTTTCATTTATGGCTCTCCGACTATAATGTAGCGATAAAGTATTTAGTTAAATTCTTAGATATTTATAGTCACGTTGTATTTATAAAATTTTCCTTCAAATAAAAGGACAAACCAAGAACGCTGTAATTACTGAGGTTGTTCATATAAATACTTTTAAATTCACTCTGATAATCTGTAGAGCATATCTCACTTAGGAATTACTTATTACTCCGTCAGAGATCTGTGAGACAGGATCAATTATCTTCAGACTTAGTTGGGCTAAAAGTTTGAATACCTTATGCTAATAAAAAATAAATTCATTT
>JBAMHZ010000065.1:2299760-2314958 GCA_037177395.1 Alpinia galanga
CAAAATTTGACATGAGAGAGATGAACCATTCAAGATCTTGCCCAATTCTATTCAGGAAGGTAGAGCTCATCTAATAACAGGAATGATGATTGTAGGGGAAAAAAGGAGTGAAGGCTAAAACAAGAAGAAAGAAGCATACTACGAAGATTAGATCTTGTCTTGTAGGCTCAGAGGAGCTCCTCTTGGTTGTAGCTGCAAAGCCAGGAACAAGGGGCTAATAGCAGGAAAAAAGAATACAACGGAATAGTGGATTGGCATTCATGGGGTAGCAAAGTTGTCTTCAAGTCATAATAGTGTGGTGGGACCATGTGTTGAAATATATGGACAAGTGATTTTAGGGCAAAAGTGTGTGTAATTAAGTTTTGCAAGTATATAAGACATATATAATAAAAATGTTATGAATTATAATATATTATCTGTTACTGTTATGATTTACTGTATGTTTTTTTGTCTAATAATAAGATAATTTAAATACTGTAACACTACCTTACTTTTTAATAGAAACCTATTGTTATGCATTAAATTTTATATCAATGAGATTAGTTAAATGCTACAGTTTAATTTATTAACATAATGTCCTTTCATTGATTTGATATTATTTGTTTTTATTGTTTCACACTTTAAAGCTATTCATTAACTAGTAATCATGTTATTAAATCTAAATGATACAAGTTAATAATCGTATATGATTCAACTGAGCTTAATAGAAATCTTAAGGTTTTTGAACTTTTTTTCTCGTTTCTTACATTGAACAATTTTATTTACTATTTCTATTTTTTTAAAGATTTATTTTTTGCAAAATCCAATTCATTTATCATATTCATGCAACCAATAATTTGGTTTTTTAGTTGTCCGAAATCAAGACCGTCGAAATTTCGTGAAGGCATGAACTACGGAAGGGCACTACTCCAAATACTAAGTTGTGTTGATTTCACATTTAACATATTTTTAATTGATTATTCTTTTATTGATTCAGTAAAGTTGCTGCCTTGTGACCTAGAGGTCACCGGTTCGAATCCTGAAAACACTCTTTTGCAAAGTAGGGTAAGACTGCGTACAATAAACCTTTCTTCGGGATCTTGTATGACGGGAGCTTTGTACACTGGCCTGTCATTATTATCCTTTTATTGATTTAGTATATCACACTTTTTTTTTATACATTTTTTTCCTTTGTTTTTCTTCTTTCTACTCATTTAGTTGCAACATCATCTACTAATCAGCAGAACATTTTTTGTTTATTTAAATGGAGCTATCATTCAGCTACCATTTGTGAACAACTTCAGATATTATTGACCTATCCCATTTTCCATTTGTCAAAGTTTTGAAACATTTATGTAGTGTAACTTTGTAATTTAGTTGCATTTCTTTTTTCTATAACATTATAAACCTTAGATTCTTCCTTAGTAAATCTTGTCTAACATTACTTGGTCAATTTTTTTGCCTTTTGTTGTTCCAGATATGCTAATGAACCTAATATCATGAAGTATGTCAAGATAGCAGCTAGGCTTCCTGAGAAGACTGTGAGGGATGTTGCAATGAGGTGCCGATGGATGACCGTGAGTACTTTGTTCTGCATGCTGGAAGTATTATAGGAACACTGCAACATGTTTCAGTGATTTGTATTTTCATCACTAAGGTCCATTATTTCTACTGTGGATGTAGATGGCTTACTAAATAGATTATCTGGTAAATCAATTTTTGCACTCTGATTCTTTGCTTCGCTCCCATTTTTTCCTATGGGTCCGCTTAAAAAAACTCCAACTTTTGAGAAAGACATCATGGATGGACATATTTGTGCACAAAGCAATTCGCAAGCTTTGTCCATCAATTGTCACTAAACAATTCTGAGAATGGTTCATGATTTTGGAAAAACTGTTAGATGAGTTGTTTAGAAAGTAATTTCATGGTAAACATCATACTTAGGATATGTGAATGCCATCAACTGCTGAAAAGTAATACCATACCATATTGAAAGAAATGTAGAATTGTCCTACCAAGATCCTACCTTAGTGACTGCAGCTAAATCTCACCTGAAGTGTGCAATACAGAGTAAGTACATTCACCCTATAAATAATAGGTACGTACTAAGACTAATTCACTTTTTTATGTTATGCTTTCCTTTTGATGTATTATTGATTCCATTTTGTCAAAATACCTAAATGTTAAAGAGTTATTGCTGCACCTTCTATCTTAAATAATATATATTGCTGCACCTTCTATCTTAAATAATATACAATGCTTGTTAGACCACTAAAGATATTTGTGTTCTATTTTTTTTTCAACCGTCTAAATTTGTCTGGTTAGATTTTACTTTGCCTTCCAAACATGTAGCATTGGTGATAAATTTTGGTGAAAATGCAGAAGAAAGAGATTGGTAAACGGCGTAAACCTGAGGATTGTTTGATTGGGAAGAAGACAAAAGACAGGAAGGTAGCCTCTTGCTGTCCTGACTTATCATTTTCTGGATTTTCCATGATCTAGCATAATTATCATTGCTCTTTATAAGTTGAGCATGCTATTCTCTAAAATGCCTTTTTCCTTTATTTTTTCATTTTTCACTAAGATAAATAATTCATGGAAGACCTTACTATATATTAGTCAAAGAAGAAAAGGGAAGCACATGTCTTGTAGATTGAACTTGTCATTTCTCCTTTGGATGAAGGGATAACTCACAAGTATTTTATTTTGTGATTTGATTATTCATCAAATTTAAATTGTTTTTAGGACAAGTTGTTCAGCTCATCCTCAGTGGCTTTTCTGCACCAAAACCCATCAGAGAATGTGACTGTCTATTCTTCTATGAGGCATGCTGGGAACAGCAATACCCCATTTCTATGTGGAGGTTGGTTAGTGTTATATTTGTTACTGTTGACTCAGTTGATTTAGGTTAACTTCATTGGTTAATTAAATCACTTGTTTGTGATTCATATATATGTAAATAGTTCTTATAGCCCCTAAATGTATAGTGCCTTCTTTCAGCAGAGGGACTTCAATTTAGTCATTATGCTTGGTGATCTCCGTCCAAAATAACTTATGCTTCATGATCAGCTGCAAATATTTCTTTTTTTTTTCCTAGGACAATTTATGATTGTATTTGAATGAGGATAAACATTTTCCTCCATCATGTTATAGGATTTGGAGCCTCGTTGGGTTTGCAGATTTGAATAATGTGGTTCATGAGTTACAAGATCTCACCTATTTCAAATCCATTGGAATATTATACTTTTAAGTTCCAGTAAAATTAACCAATGACAAAATAATACTTTAATGATGAATAGTGAATATAGATATTCCTTGACACTTTGATATTTGGGTGTTCAAGGATCAAGTTGCAACTAAAGCATCTTCACAAATAGGATAAATTGTCTTTTTCCATTATGCAGTAGCATAGCCTTTGCATTGGGTCACCTTTCTAGACTTGAGACCTATCTCAATTTTCCTTAGTTTTCAGCCAAATGATTTTCCGTTTTAAATGCAAAAAAGGTTGCTCAACCTCACTTCTATATTTGCTGAATCCATGAAGCCTCTACTTTCTTGTTGATATGATAAGCATGAAACAAAATTATGTAGAGTCTGGAAACAATGCTTTCAAGTGGTCAAGTTCGACTGACTCATTTTAATGTGTTTGACAAAGAGTTTAAGCTAGGCTTGACTTAGACACAGTGTACATAGAACTAACAAAACTTGTTGACTTGATAAAGTTGAGTTAATTTGTGCTTAATGCTTTGGGGCCTAGAATGAGTTTTGAAACTTTTGAGGAGCTTGGAGGACACTTAAGGAGAGGAACATTGAGCACTTGAGGATGTGATCATGAGATCGTGGGTTTCATATTAGGAGACGCAGTATTAGGTGGACTCAAAAGGCAAAGAGCATCAATTGACATGGAGTAAGCTTGGGATCTTGATGCATCCAATGGATTGGAGGCTTGGTGCAAGATGGACTCTATGGTAGTCCAAAATGAGGTAGACTTAGAGACAAGGATGATTGGATGATATGGTGCAAGTTCGGAGTGCTTGATATATTTGATGGATTGGAGACAGCCCCTGTTTACCCCAAAGGATGGATGGAAGAAAGGATGAATTGTACGACAGTGGAGATAGTTTCTTTTGTTTACTTGGTAAAATTAAAGAAAGGACATGTTCCAAATCCATATGTAGATTAAATTTAATCCCTTGTTTCATCCTCCCATATCTGCATTTTTGTCCACCTAAATCGGGCAGAGTGAACTTTCTTTCCTTCTGTGCTAAATCTGATGTTCCAGTAGCTCTTGTGCCAAATCTGACCAGCTGCAAGCACAGTGAGCTTGCGGTGGCTTGGTCTAGCTGCTAGCTAGCAATGGCTAGCCCGGCCACAACTTTTTCCTCCCTTCTCTTATCCTTTTCATTTCCTCCTTTCTTCCGCTCTTCTTTCTCTCTTTCTTTCCTTTCCTTTTCCACCACTATCCTTTTCCCTCTTTTGTCCATCCTCTGGAGTAAATAGAGCCTTAGGGTGAGAACCATCGACGACGTTGGAGATTTGGAGGTATGAGATTGTGCAAGTTTACACGGGTGAAATATAATTTTTGGGCTTGTGCTTTTGGCTACATTATGTAGATAATGTGTTTAGCTGGTAAGGGTGGATCATCTAGTGGCTTGATTTCAAGCCTTCATTCACAGGATTATTGTCCCCAAGTCGTAGTCTGCAACTTAATTCTAAGATTTTGTATAGGTGTACAAAGTTGAGTGAAGGAGGGACCATTGACTGAATTATATTGATGAAGGTTGAAATAGTCGATTTGAGCACTAGTGTCAATCGAGAAGTTGTGTGAGGTTTCAGTGAGCATAAACTTTCTATTCTAGCAATAATCAACTAAATGTTTCTTCCAATAGATTCATTTGAGGCCTGAGCAATCGACTGGATAGAATTCTCAATTGAGTAATATAGATATTGGCTTGGATATTCTAGTTGACTAGAGGGAGGCAAAAAAGTAGTTGGACTATAAGCTCTTAAGGAGCTTTGAAGTGCGAAGACTCCATGAAAATATTCTTAATACTCTAATCAAGTGCCTACATTGCTCAAAGGTTGCTAAGGGTTCGTACAAGGCTAAAAGCTTCAACTCAAGTCCTTGATATTCTCTCTTAAGCATCAATTTTTGTTTTTGTTAACATCTCAGGGTTGTGATTGTCAGAGGTTTGCTCTAGTAGCTCTTGCATAGGAGTGATTTATAGTGTAATATTGTAGAGGCGACTTATTGGATGAATCATAAGTCATGGATTAGGAGTAGAGTTTTCAAACTAGATTAGACAAATATATTAGCATATGTGTTTCTTTTATTTCTCATTTCTCTTGTGCATTTATATTCTTGGCACTTACAAACACACATGAACACCTTGAGCATCTAACTTGTTTGTGTTTGCGCACAAAATTTTTAATTAAGAGGCGTCATCTATTCACCCCTCATCTTATTAGACACGCCACCATCTCATTTGATCTTTGCTTGCTTTGTCTATCTTCTTACTTTATTTATGTATTTTCTCTGTTGAAAAGATTGTTGTCTATGTGATCTATCGCACATTAGATCCTGATGGTAAATTTTTATATAAGAAGTTTGGAAGCCTCCTCCAATTTTTTTCTTGTACTCGAGATTAGTATTGGAGCTCTGTTTGTTGTTTATGTTTGTTTTTGCATGTGGCTGATGCCGTTCCTTTAGATGGTTACAGTGAATACGTAAACAATCCATCTTGAAATATCTTGATTTAGTTTTTCTACTTATACAAGATATGTATGGAGCCATGATTTCAAGTGCTACTTGGTATTGGTGGAACTTATTGTTCCAGCTTCTGATAGCTCATGCCAAAATGATTTTGGTGTTATCAACTGAGATAGGGCCTGTCTTGGTCAGTGCTATCTGGAACCAACCAAGACTTGAAGACCCACCCATGGCTTCTTCTTTAAGTTTGTTTGTTGGTCACAGGGAGGTGATGAACACTATAAAGAGAGTGGAGGGAAAGGAGATGCTAAAAAGAGAGGGGAACGTGAAGCTCCAATTGGAGCACCAGTAGCAAAAAGGAGTCACGCTAGAGCCAATGAAATCGAGATGTGTTTATATTGTCTACCTATATCCATTTCAATTTCAATTGTGTCAGTCTTAGGTTTATCTCCAATGGTTCATCAAGAGATATTTATGAGCATGAGATGAAATTGATTCAAATATCAGATATCTTTGGAGCATTATTTAATATAGATCTGTGATAATTATGAGATTAATTTTAGTACATATAAAAACCAATTTCCCATCTGATGCATGACATTCATTTGGTATATTAGAAATATAGTCATTAGTCATGATGCTTATTATATTTTTTAACTTTTTGTCCAAAATTTTATTGAATTGACTTTGTAATTGCCGTGAGCTTATATTTGGAAGTAAACAAGCAAGTGGAAAGGAATCATAGGATTAAAATTATGTGGCATGCACAGTACCAAAACCTTTCTGGCCAAAGATTGAGACTTGGACACAGAATGATGATTTAGACCTTGTATTACACGACCACGCACAGATGATGCTAACATTTGGCTTTTCTTTTTTATATGTACATGTTATACATAGACGCTTTATCTAATATTTTTAACTCAAAACCTTTTTTTATGACTTTATCCTGTCATTTAGACAAGCAATCTATTCTGTTAAATTGCTACATATGACTGTTATATTGCTGCATATGACTAGCTTATCTTCAATGATTGATAATTTCGTCTGATTACATATTGTTCTTCTTGTATTATCTGTTTTGTCAGCCACCTGTTTGATTGATAGCAGAACTCCTCAGCTTCTGGATGAAAATGTAAAAATTCTTCAACAGATTGCTGTTAATCTTGATTACAATGAGGTAGATATTATAGATCTCTTTTGCTACCATCTATTGTATCTAAAGATTCCATAATGCAACTGACAAAAATAAACTTAATACAAATTCATTATCACAAAAATGAGGTATTGATTGTGTTTCCTAAATTTATTTTGTTTTCATGAAGAGATTCTACAGTGTCTGTATTACCTCTTATGACTGCTAGTACTACTTTAGTAATTGTGGTGGAAAATTTAAAATAAATTGCAACATAAAAAAATAAAATCATAGAATTAATTGAAATATGATCTCGGACTCTGGGATCTAGTATATATTAGTTTTAATCAAAGGAAATTCTTTATGATTCTTCATGGGTTTTGTAATACCATGAATTGTTATTTGAAGGTAAAATATGTGAATTAAAATTGGCTGCAATTCCAATTCAATAGACAGAGCAAACTCTATCTTTTACATAATATATATAATTTCCATGCCATGAGATTTATTAGACTAAATGCTGGGTGATTTTATTTGCTATATCTACGTGGAAGAATTGAAATTAGTCTATGGTACAGAATGCAAATGATACAACCTTATCCTTGAGTTAATATAGAGTAGTTCCTACCTAACAAGTTTTATTTTCTTAGCTTTTAGGAACATAACTCACTGGTCTCTATTTATGTTTCTTGGACCCAGTATGGGTATCCAACACATGTATGGATTTAGGTGTTTGACAAAAAATTTTCTAACAAGTTTTAAAAGAGATCTATATTACTTTGTACTTGGTATTGCCTTTGAGCTGTGGGTTTAGACCAAAGAGGTATAGATTTAATAGTTAGAACGTAGCAAGAGATGCATATATTTCATTACCTCAAAAAATAAAATTTTCAGCAATATTCAACAAGTCCAAGCTATCATTACCTGTCTGAACATCCATTCTGCATTTGATGTGCCATTATTGCTTCACATCGCTATACATCTACATGGAGTGTCTGTACATTTGATCTATGTACATGAATGCATGAAAAAGGAAGCTGCATAGCATACATCACCTTTTTGCTATGCAGTGTTGTAAAGATCATCCAATCATTTGCAATATATCTGTATTTGTCTAGAATTTAATTCACTATTATCAAATTATGGAGCTACTTCAACAGATAGCTTGCCTAATATTATTAGATCATGTAATTTTTTCTGCTCTTGTTGTTACATTTGTGCAAATTATAGACAAAAATTTGTGTGTTATTTACCAGCTGTTTGTGTCTGCAGATACAAAATAACATCGATCTGTTTTGTCGCACAAAACAGAACATAACTACCATCTTGAATAGGTATTTTACAGTTGAAGAAATCATAGAATGCTCCATATAATAGTAATTTATTCATGGTATTTTTTTCCTATCTTAATCTGGATGAATCCTGTTTTCCACAGCATGAGCGGAATGACTGGTATTATGAGTCAGATGCCTCCACTACCCATGCATATCAATGACAATCTTATGTCTATATTACATTGTCCTGCTCATGTAAGTATCTATTATTTATCTTTTTCATTCTACTCTCTTTGGTTTATCACTGATTTTACTTGTTAGATATAAGTGGTCCCAAAGTTTTCTTGGTCTTGCTTTTTCAGCTCAACATTTATTGCATATTTTTGGTTTACTCGAGGTAGCTGTGGAGATATACTAAGACTAGAAAATAAGGGGTTCCCCCCTCCCTAGATCCCTCCCCCTCTCGGAACATTCTGCCACACACATCAGTTTGGACCCCATGGCTTGTGTGAACACTCTTGAACTTGCTCTTGGTTAACAAAAACTATTGCCTGCTGAGGGGGATTGGAACTCGCTTTGCCCCATAAATTGCAAAAGGATTAGGTTTAGAAGTTGTGTTTCTCAGGATCCGCTGCATCTTAACCCACCCCACTTTGTTCATATAGTCATTTTGGATTTTTTTATGCTAATTCTTCTAAATGAAACTGTCTTAGATTTACTTTAGGAAACATCTTAAAAAAACAATCCAGAAAAGGGTTAGAGTGGATGTTTAAATCTAACATTTTAAGAAATGAAATTCTTGTATATGATGAGTTGAGTTATGTCATTACTTACATTAGATCAGCTCGCGGCGCCCTCTATTGATGTGATTTTGGAAATATATCTCATTTTAAATTTTTTAGAGATATTTGGTAGTCTCTTCAAATTAGGTGATAGACTTTTTAGGGTATTTGAATTTAGTAGGATTTTATATTTCTAAATCACAATCAATTTATTTCTTAAGGTAATGAGTACTATTAATTAAGTGGTATTTCCCTTGTTTGTTTAGTTTTATCTATCAAGTTTAGTTAGGTTGGAACCTTTAAAACAACCCTAACTCTCATCTTTCTAATTTATTTGGATTCAATAATATTTTCTTCGATAATTTTATCATTTTAGAAGTTTGATGCTTCACGTTTGTCTATTTCCACAGCCTAGTGTTGTGTAGGAGCATGTTGCTATTGTACTGACCTCTTCCCTACTTGGTGTTTCTGTAACCTGCTCATGGGAAATTGAACATGGTCACCATCACATTGTGCATGCCTTTGAAACCCATGCTCCTTCACCATCTGACCTCGACATCCACCACCATTGTTATCTCTTCCAATAGCCCCGAATTGACATTGTCCTTTGATGCCAACAGTCTCCACCCCTGTGCCTCCAAGTTGCTGATTGATGGCATTCAGTGCTCCTCCATCAATGTCAGACGTTCTTTGACATTTGCAGATCTTCCAAGAGGACACCTTCACACATCACCCTTGCTCTCCAGCTAGCAACCTCCTACATGCTTGGCTGCTTATTGAATGGCCCCAACACCATTGTTTGTGGCCTCCCTTGTGACCACAGTCAAGTTACAATATAGAATCAATATCAGGCGCTAACTAACCTGCTAACCAAACCTGTTCCATGATTCACCTACAGTTGACATTTTTCATTTTACTCTAATAAGTTTTATAAATTACAATCTAGTCCCATAAAACTTTTTAGGTATGTCGGTGCAATCATATCTCAAGTGGTCAAATTCAATCAAAATATTTTGATCTCTTGCATCTTGTGAAAGGATCAAATTAGGTTTGTGTTGTTGCTCGTGTGTGCATCAAGTTTGCAAGGACTTGTAGATTGCATGTGAGACATTGATAAGGTTAGTATGAAACATCCGATGGTCCAAAAGTGTTAGAGGAGAGGCCTCTAGAATTGGGAAGTCCTCGAAGAAGTTCTGAGAGTGCGACTTTTGGGTAGGCCGTCCTGAATATATGAAGTCTTGAGCATGCTAGTGAAGATTAAAACACTGTGAGATGAGAGATGTGTGACTTGTAATCTATTTTGGGCAATTGTAAGTGAGAGTTATAGAGAGCTTTCAACTAGGAATAAGGATTATTGGTTGTAGTTGGTTAACCAAACTTGATCCTAGAGCTGTATGCATGCATAACTAAGTTAGGATCAATCACATTCGGTCAACTCAAAACTAGAATTTGAGTTGATTGAAATAGCTTGCTTGTGAATAGAATGCTTTCTGTTGGGTTTGAGTTAACTGAATAAGGGGTCCAATTGACCGAATAAGATTTGAGTCAATTAGAGCTTTATTGAGTTGAATAAATTGCTAATAAATTATGTTAATAATTCTTTTATTTGAATTTGAGTTGACTAAAGATGATTTCACTTTCTGGACAACTGTATAAAATCTATATGTATAAGCATTAATTATGTTTTTTCTGAATAACTTTGCATGAAAATCATAGTTGAGTTTTAGCCTTGTGGTTGAACACATCTTTACAACAATAACAGCTAGGCCTTATCCCACTAGGTGAGATCGGTTATATGAATCCTCTCATGCCATTGAGTTTTATTCTCTATTATATTATCATCTATTTTTAAATAAATATCTTGTTTTATCATTTTTAATTAAATTTTTTTAGTCTTTCTCTTTTTCATTTGATTTGTATATTTGGAATAGGTTTACATCATCTAACTAGTATATTTATTGGTCGTTTAAGTACATAATTATACCATCTTCAACGTATCTCATGGAGTTTTCTCTCAATAGGTGCAATCTCAACTTTCGCTTTAATATTTTCATTTATTATTTTATCGATCCTCGTATGTCCACATATTCATCTTAACATTTTTCACGAGTAAAATAACTTCCTCGTTCTTAAAGTTTCAATCTTATAAGAAGATATACTTGCCATACGAGGTTTCTTTTCTTTATCCGAGGAGATTTTCATAGTGGGATTGTGGATTTAATGTGGTACTTCCGAGATTTTCATAGTGGGTAATCTCATCAGCTGGTAAGATACTCAGGATATGATACTCAACTTTGCTCTTGGTTGTATACTCTTTTCATTATTTCTTAGTTCATATGTGATTTCCAATTTATCTCTGTCTACATAATTGGACATCTCAGTCATATTTCATGGTTAGCATTAAATTAAAATCAGTATGAAAAAAATACCTCCATCCAGTGCTTTTATAGAGAGAATTCTCCTTTAAATATTTTTGGATGAGTGGTTGTTCCGGCCATGATGCTTTGGACTCCATCTCCTTGTTTTTTCAGCAGTTAAATATTTCAAGTAATTGGCCTCTGATACCACTTATTGGATCGTGATCAAAAGGGGGAAGAGGTGATCTCTTGCTGTGATCCCAGTAAGGTCGCAAATCAAATTAGCAGCAGAAAACTAAATAAAAACATAGCATATTCCACACTATATAGTCGGAGATGACTTATGTGGTTCAGCAGCCCGTGGACTCCTATTCTACAACATATGATCTTTTAGGTGGATCATATCTAGAATCCTTTATATATTCTCCTCTTCGGTGAAATACCGGAGGTGGAGAAACCTTTTACAGGATCGTTAATGATAGATATGGGATGCTTACAACAGAGCTAGAGTTTTGACAATAAGGCTTAACAATAGAATAACAAAAACAAAGCTTTTCTCAATTAGAATTCTGTTATTGTGGCCTCTTGACCCCATTTTAAAGCTCTCTCCACGAATTCCTTCATTGACATGATTTTACTGATATGACTTCCATTAGTCAATTGATGCTAGTTGATTGAAATCACAATCATTTTCTTTGTTTCCCTCAATGACGACTGTATCAGGGTTCACCAATTGACTATACCAATCAGTCGATTGGTCTTGATTGAATCCAGCGGCTTGGATCTTTTTCTTTAATTTCTTAATGACTCATCTATCCAACTTGCATTAGTCAACTAGCCATAGACAATGTCAACTAGTCCACTTGAAACTACGATTCTAGTAAGTTCTTAGTCGACTACCCAACTGAGTCAATTGCCCAATTGAGTTATCTATCAGTCTATCGACCAAGTTCACTTAGGTTAAAAACTACCCTCACTCAAGTATATTTTCTCTAGGGTTTTAAATACCGATCCATACGCCTGAAATGGGAGGTTTTTATCGTTCCAATGTGGGATCTGCACCGATACGCACGTGATGCCAGTACAATGTGCAATCACAAGTGCGCGATAGAAGGAATCGATTCTTTTTGTTGATCATGAGTAGATCACATGAGATTGTGACTATAGTTAATTAAAAAAATTATATAAATGACAAACTTATTTGGAAGCAGTAATGAAGGCGCAATTAGCGGTAGATTAGCTTAATGAGGGTGGCAAGGCGGCAACGAGGCGGCGATCACTTCGGATAAGTACGATAATATTTTTGGAGATGTTGGTGATCAAATTGGCAATCGGAGGCGATAGAATCGCACGATCGTTAGTGGTTTTGGCAGTGAAATCGCGATCGCCGATTGGCTACGAGATCAAGATCACGATCTCCCTACGAGATTGGGAATGGGAATTAATAAAAATTTAATTTATTTAATACTGTAAAATTTAATTAAATAAATTAATTAATATAATTATAATATATAAATTATATTTTTATTTAAAAATATTACATAGATTAGTTTTTGGTTATTGTTTTATAAATAACATTTATCTGCCACATTGTTACAAATATTTCATAAATTAGTTGATAGAGTAATATAATTTTGGTTGAGATGCTTTGGATAAATCCTATTGAACTAAATGAAAATATGCCCTTCAACTTTAAGAATTTTGAACCGCATTTCAAGATAAATGGTACTATATATTTGTCCATTTCAGTTTTTGCTATGACTAACGTGTGTGACCATTCTTACATAGACCTTACTCTAATTCATTGAGTTGCCAACATGTTGCTTTCTCATTATTATTTATTTCCACTTAATCTTACAATCAGATCAAATCAAGAATGATTGCACTAAAAGCCCGACGCCACTATGGTGTTAGGATGTGGTAATTTTATTGCAAATCTCTGGTTGAACTCCTCAAATCTGTGCCCTTAGTACACAAATTATTGGGACTACTGGAGCATGTTTTTTAATGCAAGAATGATATTGGGCTACTATTCTTGTTTATTGATCTATCACTCCACTTCTCCCGTGGATCCCAATGCATTATAATATATAAATTTATATTTTTATTATTTTTATTTAAAAATAAAAAAATAAAAGATAAAAATAATTTAAAATTTCAAATAATTTTAAATTTTTTGAAATAATTTAAGAATTTTATATATAATTATAAAATTTTTAGTTGTTAATTTTTTTATAAATATAGATATATTTAAATCTTTTATATAAATTTAATTTTAAAATATAATGCAAAATATATATTTATAATATATATAAATCGTAATATTTAATATAGCTATTATACTTTATAAATTTTAATATATAAATATATATTTTATAAATCAGTATAATTTAAAAAATTAATAGTTGATTTATATAATTATTTTATATAAATTAATATTTTTTATATTAAAGAAAAAATAAAAATAAATTAAAGTGAAAAATAAAAAATATCCTATAAAATTATTGTGAGATTATTAGAGAAGTCTATAACATTTAATTATTATAAATCTGTATTAATATTTATACTTTTTATTTAGCATTGTAAAATATTTTATTTGGATCGCTTAATTGCTGGTAGATTAACAGATTGAGAATTGACTGACTAAAATAATAGATTATATAATTTTTTTATTTTAAAATTTTAATGCTCTAATTATGAATATTCATTGTGAATTATTTTTTTACTATTTTAAATTTTTTATAATGCATAAGTAGACAAATGACCCCAAAACAATAGATTTATGATGAGACACACACGTCGATTAGAAAATCAATTTCATTGACAATGTTTATGTTGCGATATGATTGGATGTGACAGTGAAGTTACATGCGTAAAACATCATTGGTGGATATCCAGATATTTCTAGATCAAAAGTTCTTGAAGAAATTCATCACGTAATGAAAGAGGAATTTGATGACAAAAAAGAATTAAAATATAAACAATAATATAAAATTTTTGATAGATGAGCCTCTGGAGAACTAGTCTTTGATAAATTTGAAAGTCGTGGTGAGGATTTACATGACGAACTTTTAGCAACTCGTAATGCTTCTAGAACTTAATATGCATACGATCAACATATGGGATATGGTGGCAATATAGTTGGTGCTGATGGTAGTGGCTTAACTAGAATAACAATAGTAGGGAGAACTGCAAGTGCTCGTATTACTTTAACACCAACTGCTATTGGTTATTTCTTTTTCTTCTATGGGACAAATGCGTACAATTGATAATGCTAATGTTGATCCATTGACATTTCCAGACTAAGTAAACAAACGAGGATTGATGTTGCCTATACAAGGGAGAAGAAATCAATTGGCCAAAGTATTTTTATTTTTTTTTCATTTTAATTGAATTCCCTTTAGTGCGGCAAATAGCACATACTATCGCAACATAATATCTAACATCCAAAAATATAGTCCTGGTATTCAACCTTCAACTGCACATGAAATTGTTAGTCTGTATTTAGATGAACAAGATCAAGATTTGGATTCTATCATGCAAGAAGCAATGGAACTTATATGAGGTTACATTGATGTGTGATAGCTGCATAGGATCTACACGGATGAGTATTATCAACTTTTTATTATACTGCAATATAAAGGTGATATTTCATAAATCTGTTGATGCAATTGTAGAATATCATGATGCATCTTATATATATCATTTGATGGATAGTATAATGCAAGAGATAGGTGCAGAATATATAGTGCAAGTGATTACAGATAATAGTGCTAACTTTAAGAAGGCCGTAGAGTTATTGAAACAAGACTATCAAATATTATTTTGGACCCTATTAGCTTTTGGAATCATATTATTGACATTCTTACAACAATAAAGCCATCGTATATTGTTTTACGTTAAGTCGACATGAACAAGAAGCCACAAATGAGCAACATTTACCACCTAATTCATGAAGCAA
>JBAMHZ010000065.1:2358021-2371398 GCA_037177395.1 Alpinia galanga
GAAATTAATAATAAGAAATGAGAGTCTTGTTATGGAGGTTTCTCTTATTTTTCTTTCTTTTTTTTGTGCTCATGTTTACTATTAAATTAGCACACGACGAATATGTCAAAATGATGTAGTCATCTTTATATGGTCCTTCTCACTGAGCTTTTCAAGAGAAGGTGAGTTCTTATGGCCACAATAGTATCCTCACCAATGACCTGCCGAAGGATAACACACGTTAGATGACGGCTGATGTTTTGGCTAACGGTTCTCCGATACTTAAGTCAGACAGGTGGATGAGGAAATATATTCGAAGAAGAAGAGTATTCAGTAGTGAGAGTTGTCAGCCTTTTGTTTTACCTCAATTGGTCTTCTTATAGCATCTCCGAGGTTTCTTCTCCCTTCACCATGCGCCTTGATGCCTTTTGATAGGCGATTAAGGAACAATTTCTGTAAGAAATCTCTACATGGTGCGCCAAATAGATAAGAATCGTTATCTAAAGAGATCGTTAAGGGACTAGATGTGTAGAGAGGATTCCTCTATGGTCCTAGGAATTAGGCTTCTCGGATCCCTTTATCTGGAGTCACTCTGCTCCCAACTCGAGTGACTTGGCCTTCCTGCACTTCCTGAGTCGCTCCGCTCTCGACTAGAGTGACTTGGTCTTCTTGCACTCCCTGAGTCACTCTGCTCCCAACTCGAGTGACTTGACCTTCCCACGCTCCCGACTCGAGTGACTTGACCTTCCCACGCTCCCTGAGTCACTCCTCTCCCGACTCGAGTGACTTGACCTTCCTGCAGTCCCTGAGTCTCTCCACTCTTGACTTGAGTGACTTGACATTCCCGCACTCCCCAAGCCGCTCTGCTCCCGACTCGAGTGACTTAACCTTCCCACACTCCCTGAGTCACTTTGCTCCTAACTCGAGTGACTTGATCTTCCCACACTCCTCAAGTCACTATGCTCCCGACTCGAATGACTCGGCCTTTCCACACTTCTCGAGTCACTCCGCTCCCGACTCAAGTGACTCGACCTTCTCGCAGTTTTCGAGTCGCTCAGCTCCGGACTCAAGTGGCTTAGTCTTCCTGCACTTCCCGAGTCACTTCACTCCCGACTCGAGTGGCTCAGGTCAACTTGCTCTTCCCGAGTTGCTCCACTCTTGACTCAAGTGACTTCACCTTTTTGCACTTCCCGAGTCGCTTCACTCCTGACTCGAGTGACTCGACCTTCCTACACTTTTGAGCTACTTCGCTCCCAACTCGAGTGGCTCAGGTCAGCTTGCTCTTTTCGAGTCAATCCACTCCTGACTCGAGCGACTTTGCCTTCTTATTCTTCCCAAGTTCATTACATAGTCGAATCACTTGAGTCTACTGGTGTCACTTCTCATTCCCCTAGGTCCTCCAGGACGAGTTATGCCCACATCATATGTCACCCTCTTGGGTAGTCAAATGAATGAATATAAATATATGATGTCTTACTGCACAACTCTTTCCTAGCCTTACGACCTTCTCTTCCTAGGATTGCACATCTCTTGTATCTCTCTGCCCTTAATGTACTATATGCCTCCTCTATCTTTTAGGGATTTGCGCCCATACTTCTTTATCCTTTTTTCTCGTTTCTCTTATAACCTATACTTTTGTAGGCTCATAGCAATTACGATGAACTTGTTCATCATCTGGAAGAGTATCCAGAGCAGGTGCTTTCTCCTCCACCTTCCTCTTCTCCCCTGTCGGCATTACCAAGACTATCGAGGGTGCCTTTTGCCGAGTTAAGGCTCAGTTAGCGGCTATTAATGAGGCTTCATCATTTTCACCTAGATTTTTACAAGCTCAATTATCAAAGGCTTTGAAGAGTCGAGATGAGGTGTCTCTTTGAGTAGAATATTTATTATTTGAGCTATCTGCCTACTAAGATCAACTTCACGAAGCTCTTCAGGGAAAGGAAAGTTTGTGCCTATAGATAGCTTGCTTGGAGAGGGGCTTGACTTCAAAGATGACCAAGAGAGGTTTGGTCAAAAAAGAAAGAGATTTAATCCTCTCTCGATGCTTCAATTGGGGATCCCTACTGGCCCATCTTGAGACGGATACCAATCGAGCCCTGGACTCACTGACCCAGGTTAACTGGGTGACTCCAAAAGTCTCCCAAGGAGCTGCAATGTCCTCACAAATACTCGCCCACCAATCTGCTGTGAGTGATAGCTTATACATGCTAGTGCAGGACCTTCTCCACCTTTCCCAAGAGCATGAGGAGATCTTTCGCTCTTTAAGACTATCGAGGAGGTCGGCGAATGAGTGAGGTGCCCAGGAGATCCTTGTATTAGGGGTCGAGATCCTTCTTTTCTTCTTCTTTATCCCCTATGTCTTTCACCTTGTAACGTTTAAGTAAATTAAGCAATATTTTCCCATAATCACTTGGTTTTCTCCTTATCTTGTTATGTCTGAATGACCTCAAGTTGGTTTTCCTCTCGCTGTGATTAATTCTCAAGGTGCATACAGGAGAGTTCCCGAGAGGGGTTTAAATCCCTGTACTGTACATTTTTTCCTTCTACCTTGCTAGCACATGCTCCATTTTCATTTTCTCTGGTTATCTGAATAGCGAAGCTTTATCTCACTTCTACCGCTGACCTGTAAACGTTGACCTGCGCTTGCTTTATTAAATGCGAAGCTTCGTAAATGGTCAACTCTATCCCCTATGAAATTTCCTCTATTACTGAAGCTAGCATCGTCATCTTATAGGGGCAGAGCGAGAACTGTCATTTACTACTACCTTTAATGCTCCTTACCCATCGCCTCACCTACCCCTACAGTTGGGTTATAAATAGGACTGCCTTCCCTCTTCAAGGCATGACCAACTTTCTTCTCCTCCTTCCTATATGTGTTCTTTCGTGTTTTCCCTTTTCTTCCTTCCATCAAGACTCCCTAAGAGAGGTGGATGCCACTGGGGATCCTCCCTCTAGCCACTCCATCTTCCAGGGTGACTCCACAGATTCCTTCGACTTTTATCTCGTTTTGGACTTCAACTAATACAAGGGGCTCCAACTTTTCTTCTAACGGAGGACAACAACAACGAATCCACCATAGACCTCCCCATGCCTTCACTCTTTGGCTTCGCTTTTGAAAAAGATACTTTGTTAATAGTCTGCATAGGGCTTATGCTTGCCCTCAGTGGTAGGAGGAAGGCCGAGGAGACCTCTTCATGTTTTACATGAAGAGGTAAGCTTTGTCATGATACTTGTACTCTTTATTTTGAAAGCAGGACTGACTCCCTTATCTGGAGCTACCTCTGATGTCGTCGACCTAGAAACTCCTTCAGAGTCCTAAGTGTCCTTTACACAGCTCGAGTGGATGGGATCTTTGATTTCGTCTTCTCTTATTAGAGGCAGGTCCTTCGACTTCTTCTTCTTACTAGAGGATTGCATCTCCAACTTCTTCTCTTCTCTATCAAACAACATAATGAGTTTATCATGAGCTACTATGCATTAGACTTCTATAATTCATCATAATTTGTGTATTCTGTTGGTCTTGGTCAGACTTGGACATAGCAAGCAGTTGAGAAATGAGCAACTTCTGCTGAGACGTTGTTGTGGCGGCTTGCTGGGGAAGTCGGCTGAGTGAACAAGAACTCGGCAAGTAGTCATCCGAATCAGGAGCTCTCGGCAGAGGACTCGACACCAATCAGCCGAGTCAGGAGCTCTCGGCACTAATCGGCCGAGTCACGGAGGGAGTCGGCTGAGCTACAGAGAAGATCACCGAGAAGTCAGCCGAGTAGGGAAGACGACAGCCGAGTCAACAAGGAGGTCAGCCGAGTCAGTGGGATGTCGGCTGAGTCAATGAGGAAGTCGGCCGAGTCAGTGAGCACTCGGCCGAATATGCAATGGAAGCCGAGGTCTACGTTCAACGCACATTCCTTAAAACAGATCCGGCCTACCTCCGATGTGCTTCGAAGTTCTGTGGGTCGTCTGTTTCCCAGGATACAACGGCGAAACGCGTCTCCACCAAGCATTGGTGGTCGCGGCGAACTGAAGGATACCCGAAGGCTATCACCGGTTCTGCCAAGTGAAAGGAGAACTCAGTAGAAGGGAAAATGAATTTGCCGAGTGAACAGAGTACTCGGTAGAGAAGAAAACAGACCTACCGAGTGAAAAAAGGACTCGGCAAACTAAGGTTGCAGGTGGTCTCAATCTGTGCTCTGCTTTAGTCAGTCCTCCTTTTATAGGAGATGACTCGTGACTGGACGTTCTCTCGGAATGAAACGGCAGCTGTTTCAAATGGATTCATTAATTTTTGATTAATGCATCCGTTACTAGAGCAAGATCACAGATGGTAAAATATTGGTTAAAACGTTTGGGTAAATTTTACCTCTACCGGTCCGGCATTCGATGCGCGCAGGTCGTGCTCGCACACGAGTAAACCTGGTTCAGTACAATCCGGGCTCTGAATCTGCACTCCCCCCTGCGCACTCACGTGTGAGAGAGAGCCTCTCCCCATGCATTTGTTCACACCTATCATGCATGTGAACCAATATAAACCAACATTAGAGCCTTGAAACTCCCAATGTGGGACTAAAGCCCCATTCACAAAAGAAGCCTCCTTCATCCCTTTCCACCTCCTTACCCCACTTAGTCGGTACAACTAGGTTGTCCCTTTGAACCTAGTTCTTGGGATCTCCAGTCTGCATAAGTTGGGTTTCCTTTGTACCGACATTATTTATCGGCATCAAGCCCATCCCTCACGATGAACTTGCAACTAACTCTCTATTTAACCCTTTGGTTAGCGGATCCGCTAGGTTATCCTTCGACTTTACATAGTCAACAGTGATAACTCCCGTTGAGAGTAGTTGTCTAATGGTATTATGTCTACGACGTATATGCCTAGACTTACCATTATACAAATGGCTCTGTGCCCTGCCTATTGCCGATTGACTATCGCAATGTATGCAAATTGCCGGCATAGGTTTTGGCCATCTAGGAATATCTTCTAGGAATTGCCGTAACCACTCAGCCTCTTCACCACATTTGTTAAGAGCTACAAACTCAAATTCCATCGTGGATCTAGTTATTACGGTTTGCTTAGAAGATTTCCATGAGATGGTTGCACTTCCCAGAGTGAATAAAGATCCACTCGTAAACTTCGAGTCTTTTATATCAGATATCCAATTCGCATCATTGTATCCTTTAATCACAGCAGGATATCTCGTATAGTGCAGTCCATACACATGAGTATACCTCAAGTAGCTTAGTACTTGAGTTATCCCTTTCTAGTGCTCAATACCTAGATTACTTATGTATCTACTCAGTTTGCTCACTGCGTAGACTAAGTCTGATCATGTACAGCTCATTAAGTACATCAGACTTCCAATCACCCTTGCGTACTATATCTGAGAGATACTATCTCCTTGATTTTTCAATAGATGTTGATTCGTATCTATCGGAGTTCGTGCCAATACAGTATCACCCTTGGTGAATCTCTTAAGAATTTTATCCATATAATGGGATTGACTCAGAGCAAGACTTTTAATGTTCTAAGGATTTTAATTCCTAATATCACATCAGCTAGGCCCATGTCTTTTATGTCAAATTTTGAGTTCAATCTTTAGTGGATTTGGCTATCTTATCATCGCTTCCAATGATAAGTATGTCATCTACGTAGAGACATAAGATGATAAAATCATCTTTTGTGTCTCTACCGTAGACACATTTATCACTTTCGTTGATTTTAAATCCACTCTCCATAATGACACTGTCAAATTTCTCATGTCACTACTTTAGTGCTTATTTCAAGCTGTATTGACTTTACTAATTTACACACCTTATTTTCTTATCCTAGAATAGAAAATCTTTTAGGTTGTTCTATGTAAATTTTCTCTTCCAAATCTCCATTTAGAAAGGTTGTGTTCATACCCATCTGATGTATTTCTAGATTCTATAGAGCGACAATCGCCAACAACACTCTAATGGAAGTTATTCTCGATATCGAAGAATAAATATCAAAGTAATCAAGGTCTTCTCGTTGTCGGTAACCTTTAATTACCAATATGGTCTTATACTTATCAACCGCACCATTTGATTTCATCTTTTTCTTGAAAATTCACTTGCATCTTAGTGGTTTACTTCCTTGAGGAAGATCCACAAGTTCTAAAGTATGATTTTGTAAGATAAAAACAATCTCATATGAAATTGTCTCTTTCTATTAATGTCCCTCAGACAAGCTTACAGCTTCTGAGTAGCTCTGGGGATCACTTTCCAACATAAAAGTAATAAAATCTGATATAATGGATTTTTTTACTTGTGCTCTTTTACTTTGTCTAAGCTCACCCTCAATTGGTTCTTCATTTTCTTCTTTCTCTTGTATTTAATATACTCATTTTGAGGAGCTAGCATCCTCTCGAGCCTTATATGGAAACACATGCTTGAAGAATGAGACATTTATCAATTCAATAATCGAGTTCTTGTGTATCTCCAGAATTTGAGACTCATACATAAGAAACCTGTAGGTACTACTGTTATTTACATATCCGATAAATATGCAATCAACAATTTTTGATTCTATCTTGATCCTTCTCATATTAGACACCAAAACTTTAGCCAAACACCCCCATACTTACAAGTATTTATAGGAAGGTTGTCTTTTATTTTGCAACTCATAAAAACTCTTATCTATTTTCTTTCAGGGTACCTTATTCAAAAGATAATTAGCTGTTAATACAACTTACCTCCACATGTGGTCTGGTAGTCCAGAGCTCTATAGTAGAGCATTGTTCATCTCTTTTAGAGTATGATTTTTTTTCGCTTAGCAACATCATTTTGCTAAGGAGTATAGAGAGTTGTTGTTTCGTATCTATCCTATATTCAGTACACAACTCGACAAACGATGATTCATACTCACCATCTCGATCACTTCACACCACTTTAATCTTTCTATTAAGTTGGTTTCCAACCTCATTCTTATAGAGAATAAATTTCTCTATAGCTTCATCCTTACTTTAAGAAGATACACAAAATATTCATCAACAAAAGTGATGAAATACTTATTTTCACCACGTGTCAGTGTCCCCTTTAGGTTGCACACATCGGTGTGGATTATGCTGAGTGACTCATTGCTTCTATCAACATGTTGAAAGGATGAACTTGTCATTTTTATTTCCACATAAGTCTCACACTTATGTTTCAGGTCAAGGTGGATTATAGGAATGCTTCGCATGTTAATAAGTCTACGTAAAACATTATAGTTAACATGTCCTAGTCTACCATGCCACAGACACGAAGACTCAAGTATATAAGAGGAAGAACTTTTATTTTTATTAATCTTAGACCTAATGATCATTACACTGAGCTTAAATAACCCATCAGTTACATAACCCTTCCCTACAAAAATTCCATTTTTTACATAACCCTTCCCTACAAAAATTCCATTTTTGGACAATACAATCATATCTGACTCTAATACAATGCAAAAGCCATGCTTGCTTAAAAGTGATCTGGATACCAGATTCTTCCGAACCTCCAGAACATACAATACATTGTTCAGAGTGAGCTCCTTGCCTGAGGTCATATTTAGTACCACTTTTCCTTAGCTCATGTTGTCTGAGGTTGCTAAGTTCCCCATGTATAACTTCTCCCCTTTGACTTCTTCGAAGTTGTGGAATAGCTCCTTGTTGTAGTATACATGCATGGTGGCACTAGTATCTAGCTACCATTGTTATGGATTTGAGCCCACTAGGTTCAGCTCAAAAATCACCGTACAGAGATCGTCCAGTTCTGGACACTCATTCAGGTTGGCCTCCTACTTCTTCTTCTTCGTCTTCCTATCCTCCGAAGACTTGTGACCTACTTTATCACAGTTGAAGCACTTCCCAATAAACCTTTTCTTGCTGACGCCTCCTTTGGGCTCTAGCTTAGAAGACTTAGATTTTTTCCTTTTTACAAAGTCGAACAATGAGTTCCTCCACGTTCATCTCTTTCCGCTTATGCTTTAGGTAATTCTTGAAGTCTTTCAAGCCAGAAGGTAGCTTCTTTATAATAGCTATCATATGAAAAGTTTCACTTAGAACCATCCCTTCTAAGTGAATTTCATGCAGAATCACCTGAAGCTCTTAAACTTGGCTAATCACTATCTTGGAGTCAACCATCTTGTAGTCCAAGAATCGTCCTATGATGAACATTTTAGCCTTGGCATCCTCAGTCTTGTACTTCTTA
Source organism: Alpinia galanga (assembly GCA_037177395.1). NCBI lineage: Eukaryota > Viridiplantae > Streptophyta > Magnoliopsida > Zingiberales > Zingiberaceae > Alpinia > Alpinia galanga. The sequence goes on from JBAMHZ010000065.1 coordinate 2,366,194, forward strand.
TCCAGGGACTCCCACAGCTCCTTAGCTATTTTCTTCATGTTGTACACATTGTACAACGCATCCGTCAAATAGTTAAGGATATAGTTTCTGCACAGAAACTATGAGTTATTCCATGCCTCCATAGTAATGAAGGTCTGGGCATCACTTGTACCCTCAAGTACTTTAGGAGGTTCCTCAGTCAGAAACCGAGCCAGATTGAGCATGGTCAAGTAGAAAATCATTTTCTATTGCAACCTCTTGAAGTTCAACCCATTGAACTTCTATGGCTTCTCTCCGTGATTGATTGGGGCAGTCCTAATCAGAGGGGGCACCAACCTGTTGAGTAGTAGGCTCCACTACTATCTTCTCAACATTTTCTGTAGTCATCTCAACAGACAACGAATCTGTTTTAAGTTTGTTGGAGGTTTTCCCTTTTATATAGGAAGAGTCATTGAGTGACTTTCTTAAAGAGTTGCTTGCTGAGCTGAGCTACTTTCGTGCTGAGCTGCTATGCAGAGTCAAATTGCCGAGCATAGTTGTTGTCTGCAGAGCTGGTCTACCGAGCCAAATTACCGAGCTGAGCCAAACTGCCGAGCCGATCTACAGAGTGTTGAGCCAAACTACCGAGCTGAGCTGCAAAGTGCTGAGCCAAACTATTGAGCTGAGCTGCAGAGTGTCAAGCCAAACTATTGACCCAAGATGCAGAGTGCCGAGCCAAACTGCCTCGCCGAGCTAAACTGTCGAGCTGAGCTGCAGAGTGCCGAGCCAAATTGCCGAGCCGAGCTAAACTGTCGAGCTGAGCTGCAGAGTGCCGAGCCAAATTGTCGAGCTGATCCAAACTACTCAAAGACTGAAGAACCAAGACCTGCGTTAAACGCAGATTCCTTAAAATAGATTCATCCCACCTCCGTGGTGCTTAGAGGCTAACACAGAATGTCCGTTTCCCAGGATACAATGGCGAAACCATGAGCTCTACCAGACACAGGTAGTCACGACAAACTGAAATGCACCTGAGTGCTATCACTAGATTCCATCGAGCGAAAGAAAATTTGACAGACAAAGAAAAAGAATGAGAGGGGCACGCAGGTGGATGATTTTTCTCCCTATCTTGCTCAAGACCAAGACTCCCTTTTATAGGGTTCCTCCTCTAGACTGGTTGAATAAAATCTATTTAATGACTTTTACTCACCATGGCGGTAAAACGTCAAATGTTTCGAACTTACTCGCCATAGTAAAACACCAAACATTTCGAACGAGTAAAGGGATCTCATTAATCACTATTAATGCATCCACTATAATTGAGCAAAAATATTCAGATGGAAAAATGTTGGTTCATCTTTTAGGGTAAATTTTGTCCTGACCAGTCTGACATTTGACGCGTGCAGGTCGTGCTCGCATACGAGTCACCTGAGTTTAGTGCAATCCGGGCCCTAGATCTGCACCCCCCTGTAGGCGGGCGTGTGAGAGAGAGCCTCTCCCCAAGCATTTGTTCACAACATATATGCTTGTAAAATTACATAAACCAAACATTAAGCCTAAAACCTTCAATGTAGGACTAAAGTCTCATACACAATGAAGAGTCTCTTTCCTTCACCTCTTTTCCATTGATATTTTCCAACAAGAAATAACATGTATATAAAGCCACAATCACATTATCCTATGTGGAAAACCTCATTATTTTATGGATCACATGTTAAGATAGATACCCTACTTTTGATGAAACTATAAATCTTGATGTATTTCATGATTGGTTAGATGACTTTAAAAATTATTTTAATCGACATAATTTTACCTCCCTTAAACTAGTAAAATTTGTCAAATTCGCACTTGGTAGACCCGCTAAAATTTATTGGAAACATATTCAAAGCATTAAAAACTAAGACAGGCAAGAAGCTATCATGAATTGGAATGAAATAAAAATATAATTAATGAAAAGATATATTCCATCAAAATTTAATAGACTATTACCCAATAAACAAATAACAACATGAAGTCATTTAAAATCAATATCCAAAGATGTTGGTTCTCTTATGATCCATGAGCTTGCTACTGAAATAAAAGAAATGCATTTAAATAAATCATTTCATAACCCAATCTTTGAGAAATTCTCTAAAAATATTTTAGAAAAATCCTCCAATAATATTTTGGACAAGCTTTTTAATGATGCAATATTAGAGGAACCTCTTATTAACTTGATTTATTTAGAGTCTAATCTACTCAATACCCATCATGACTTTAAATCACATAATATAATACATTTATGTTATCTAGAGAAGATAAAAAAAAAAAAAGAAACTAAATCTAACAACATCGTGATTTTTGATTTTATAGTGCAAGATGACAATTTAAAATTTTGCAAATCACTTCCATATTTATATCTTTGATGTTTATCAACCAATTAAATTAAACATCTTCTTTCCTTCTATCTACGAAACCAAAAACTCCACTTTGAATATTAGAAATATATTTACTGTTACGATAATGAAAATTGTACATAGTAGTGATTTTTATAAAATATTTAATTGTATGATAAATTGTCATATTGCAATTACTAAATCAAATTTCCTCATCACATTCAGATTAGATTCATGCATACCAAATATATCTTCTTTATTGAGTCATCTTATGAGAAAGATTTATTAAAGTATTTGTTTATTTAACTTTTTAAATTATTTAAATACAAGTTCAATTTTTAAATTAGAGGATATGTCAATTTACTCAGAGAAGTTTGAGAATATTCATCTTTGTATATTGATTTTGTTACAGGTTTGTGAAATCATTATCATTACTATTGCCTTCATGCCACATGATTTAAATGAAGGCATGAAATTTTTTATTGTCATACAACAAACTCAAATATTTTTCTTACTCATTGGAAATAATATCCAAAAAAGAGAAATAAAATTCATTAATTGCTTTCTTATTAGAAGGGACATCCAAAAAAAAATGAAGAAACATTGCTAACAGAGTTATTATTGAAGTAATTATTCTTTATGCTTGGAAACAAAGATCTAAAAAGAGAAATCAACAATTTGTGGAAGCCAAATTTTCCTCAATGGGAAAGAATAATGCAGAAAAGTAAATCAAATCGAAGATAAATTTTAAATTCATTCATTCGTGATAAAAGGAAATAAAATGAAAAATATTCAAGATTGATGCATCTATAATAATGAAAATAAATTGAAAAATATTAAGATTGACACATCTGTAATAAATGAAAATAAATTGAAAAATAATCAAGCTTGGTTTGAAATAAATTAGATATTTGATTTATTAATTATTTGGTAATTAGTATTTTCTATTTAGGTAATAGCTAGAGAATAATTATAATCTCTACTATATTGGTTTATTTCCATATTTATTATTGAGTTGAATCTATAAAAGGAGTCTAGAGTCTTGTATTTTAATTATATTTGAATTAATATAAGTTTTAGTTTGACTTCTCTATGTGAGATTATTTTATTATTTGCTTCATCAATTTTGTTCTTGATTCTTGGGTGATTCAATGGTTTAAATTTGGTGTTGCATCACCTCTTTCTTTGTTGATTTTAATATTGACGAGTCATCTCAAATGGGCTTAAGATTCATCTTCATCTTAGGCTTCTCCTCTTCAATGTGTCGCTTCAGACGCTTTGTCTCATAGTGTCCCTTCTTATTGCACTCAAACATAAGTAATATTAGAATTTTTAGGTTAGTTATATCTTTGGATTTGGTCAATTTCTTTGGATCCCAGAACATTTTCTTGTTGCCCTTCTTCTTTGAACTTCTTGTTCTTCCTCATTATTTTACTTGCAAAATTTGCCTAACTTGTTGAGATCTCTCCTTTGCCCTTAGTCTCATGCTCTGATTTAGATGACTTTTCCTTCTCCTTTTTCTTTGGCCTTTTATTCTCTGCAACCAAAATTAAACCTTTCTCTTTTGTCACAAGAAGATTAGTTTACTTACAAAGTTTAAACTAGCAAAATAGACAATCTAATTTTGCTAAAGATATGTTCCTAGGCGCTTTATAAGTATTCACCATGTATGACTACAAAAGAGTTTGACAGAAGGCTTTAAGAGCACACTTAATCGATTACAATTTCCTACCTTCTCACTTGTAATAAAGAATCCATTCAAGATCTTTTTGAATGTTTCATACATTTGACTCACATTTTCTTCATCTCATCATGAAATTCTATATTTAATTAATAAGAAAATCTCATTTTGCAAATTAGAATTTGATGTATCTTTGTGAAGCTCAATGAGTTTATCTTAAAACTCCTTAGTGCTCTTGAAAGGACTGATATTGTTGAGTTGTCTACGAGACAACCCACAATGAAGAACCATTGTTGCTTTTGCATCAGCTTGCCCCGCCACTTCATTTTGGGAATCCAATCTTATGAATGGGAGTCATAGTCCAAATTCATCCACTAGCACCTCAAAACTTTCCATGACACTAAACTAGTTTTCAATATTATTTAACAACTAATATTACATCTTACCTTTCCAATACGTGAAGTGAGTGTCATCAAAGAAAGGTGGTATCAGAACAGTATAACCCTCTTGCAAAGCAAGTACTCCTTCGGAGATTGGTCCTTCAAAAGTGGTCAAGATTTGATACCACTTGTTGGATTGAGAGAGTTTAAAGGGGGTAAATAGTTAATTGCTTAGATTTTGTACTAATTTCTATAACCAAGATTAACGTAGTGGAAATATGAATATGATCAAAATAAAATTAAGCAATCTATTTGTGCAATCGGCTTCAGGTGAAGGTTGATAAAGCTCAAGTTGGACTCGAGTTAAGATTCAATGTTTGACAATATGACAATAGGTTGATAATGAGTGAAGGATGGTATGAGACATCCGTAGTTATGTGATGAAGAAGGAGAGTATTGGTGTAATCATCATTGAGTCAAGTTGACCATAATGTATGGAGGGTTGGATAGAATAAGTTTGAGTGAGAAGTCAAGTAAGTCAAGGTTGACTAGATATTTAGCAAGTGAGAAATTCAAGTGGGTCAAGGAGAATCAAACACTTGGTAATAAGAAGTTCAACAGGATGTTAGCAAGAGAGAAATCCAAGTAGATCAGGGAAGAAGTGATAGGAAGTTAAGTAGATTAAGGCTGATCTGATACTTGATGAGTGGAAATTCAAGTGGGTAAGGGAGGACTGAACATTTGGTGGTAAAAAATCCAACAGAAAGTTAGCAAGTGTGAAGACCAAGTGAGTTATGATTGACCGAATATT
>JBAMHZ010000065.1:2468607-2483406 GCA_037177395.1 Alpinia galanga
CGGACCCGTTTCTGGAGCCAAATCGATGGAAAGCGCGAACAAGCCCTAGAAAAGGACTATCTTCTAGCGTTCGCTTGCTCCCCGTAGCGATCCTTCTTCATTCTTCATCTTATTTGTGGTTTACAACATTTTTATATGTTTTTTGTTTCTTTGTTTTCCAGGAAGAAAGGAGACTGAGGTGGCTACGACCTTCCTCCCTGTAATTCGTTTTTTTTTTTTACCATTTAATGTCTATTTGTATTTCTTATCCTGAAACTAGGGTTTCTCATCCTGGCTTCGTCTGAACCCTCGACCGTTTTGCTTCTCGGATAGCTGCTTTTCCGGCGAGTTCTTGGTTCCTGGATGGTGCTTATACGGAAGGAAAGATTTTGGAGCTTGCATTTGAGTTTTGGTTTTTTGTGACCTTCTTGTCGGGTGAATAGATTTGTATTCGTTTTATGTCTGTTCATTTCTTAATGTTGCATACCTAAATGTGTCAGTTTGCCCAAGAAGTCAAGCTTTACCTTTGGTTTTGTAAAATCTATTTTGTTGCCTTTTTCAATTTGGCTGATGTTGCTTATTTCTTCTTTTTCTTTGACCATTGCGGATTCTCATTTTGAGAGTTTATTTTTCTTATATCAGGTTTGAGCTTTTATGTTTCGATGTGTGATAGTTGCATAATTTTTCCAGATTTTATGAATTCTTCTCTTCTCCTTTGTTGGATAGTTCCACTTCATGTTTTGCAATTTATCATTTGAGGAAAAGCATGTGTTGTAGGATTGCAGCATAAACAGTATGTCATCGCCATATCCTGTGCTCAACAACAAATCCATTGACCAATGGAAGGTCACTGAATTGAAAGAAGAGCTAAAGAGAAGAAAACTACCAGTAAGAGGTTTGAAGGATGAATTGGTAAGGAGGTTAGCTGATGCAATGGACGCTGAGGTTATGGAAAACAAAAAGAAAGTGGATGACGAAGTCAAAGAAGATGAGCCTAAGGTGGCAGAAAATTCTGAAGTAGAAAGTGCTACTATGGTTGGCAAAGTTAAAGATCCAAATGGACAAGATGACTTCTCCAGTGCTATTATGATTGACAAAGTTAAAGATCCAGATGAACAGGATGACTTCTCCAAGGCCACTACGGTTGACAAAGATTCTGACATTGCTGGCGTTGTGAAAATTGACATCTCTGATGATCATTCAGATGCTGGAAAAACTGAACATGATGCTGCAACAAAAGCTACTTCAGAAGTGTGTAACATAGACATCAACCAAGATTTGAAAATGGAAGATGCTGGGGCAGTTTCTTCAGGATTGGATGCATCCATTTTACAAACAGAAGCTCATGTGGAATCCTTAGAAGATGGTGCAGCTGAGAGCCACACTGTAACCTTGCAGAGTGATTCAGATGCAGTTGTAATGAATTCTGAAGAGAAGCTCGATGAACTGATGCAGGACGATTCACACCTCCCTCTTGAGGAAATCAAAGCCAGCCCTGAATCAAACAACCAGGTATCTGTGGTCAGCCTAGACTTAGGATCCCAGGTTAAGTCTGAGTCCCTTCCTATTGATTCTGTGTCAATTATTGAAAAGAATAAACTAAAGGATAATTTAAATGCTGATGACTTTTATTTAGAACAAGAGGTTGTTAAGCAGGAGATGGTTCAGCCATCATCCAACATTGTTCCTTCACTAGGTGGCCATCTGCTGACTGTGCATAATGCCAAAGAGAATGTTAAGCACCTGGTCTCCGTGGAAGATACAAATGTTAAAAAAAGTACATTTATTGATGAAGGCAAGAAACAAGATAACCTCGATGAAGAGTCTCCAGAAAAGTTGAACTTAGATAGGAGTTCAAGTGATGAGTTGATGGAGGATGATGTATTGGAAAGTAAGAACATCGATTCCAATATCAAGTCTGCGGAATTAGTTGAAAAAACTGAGGTGATACAAGAGCTTGCTGTTAGTGATATGAGAAACATTGACATTAAGCAGGATGGTTTAATTCTGGAGGAAACTATTGATGAGGACATCAAGAAGCCAGCAGTCCTTAGTGAAAAGAGAAAATTAGAAGGTACTGTCAATGGATTAGAATGTTAATCCTATTAAGTTATTTGATCTTATTTGCTAATTTTTCTTGAATTATATTTATTTCGGTTCTATGTGTGATGGCAAATATTTGCTCTATCAATGTTGTATATTCATAACCTTAAGTCTAAGCATGTTTAATGTGTTCTTTCTTTCATAGAGTCAATGAACTCATAAAAACATATGGGATAAACTCTCTTCAAACAAGCCTCTGTCATTCTTTATGACTCCAGGTATGAAAATGACTACATGTTTTATAGGTCTACTCTTTCCAACTTGAACCTACTCAACTTGAATCCTATGTGCATCTAACAAGTTGTTCACGTGTCAATTGTGTGTCTAGATCTCTAAGATCTACTTTGTATTGCTGTAATATTAAATTTTTAACAGCTAGATTCCTTTGTAGTGCACTCGAAAACTTTTGTTTTTTCTACCAGACAGTATATCTATGTTTGAATATGCTGTACTTTGAAGTTGATATGCTGCTTTAGGAGCTCAAACTCTTTCATTTAATTATGTCAATCTTCGAGCAACTTTTATCATTAGATAAGATAATCTGGTTAGAGTACTAAAAGATCAATTTGATGTATCCATAAAACTGTAGATGCAAAACAGTTATCTTGATATGCCTTTTTTTTGGCATTATGGTAAAAAGAGATAGTTTATTGAATTTGACTTTCAGTTGACAAATTTCTTTGTTACCTGCTTCATATCTTATCTTTGCACTTCAATGGAAACACTTGTTGGATGATGTGCAGATGATTATCTGAATGTAGCATTTAGAAATATGTGATACTTTGTTTCTTATAATAGAGTGTTTGGATAAAGTGTTGAAATCGTACATTGGCTGCATTTGCTTGTTATATAGTTCAATGTTTAAAATCCTTTGCATCCATATTCTTCATTTAGTTTTAGCTGTGCTTATGCTGCTATATGTCAGCTAGTTATAGTAGCAGTTGCTCTGCTCATCGTTCAACATTATATGTTACTATTTTATATTTTATCTGCTTGTACTTTTTATATTGCTTACATTCTTCTATTTTATGCATTTCAACTATGATCCAAGTTTAATAGACTATATTGTTTCAAAGTCCTACTTTATAGTCTTTTGGTCATTATTTCCTTTTTCTTGTGTCTTGCCAAATGATATCTCAGTAGTGAAGCAATCAATTTAACGGCTCGTTTTGGTCAGACCAAGAAGCTGCTGCAAGCAATGAGGTTCCAAAACGACAGCGACGTTGGAGTTCAGACACTGTTAAAATTCCTGAACGTCAATCATCTAACCTCAGTACATCAAGTACTCCTAAGAATACATTTGAAATTACTCCTAGGCGCACATTCAATAAACCTGATTTAAAGGCTGCTGGAGATTCTCAAAAGGAACGGATTGGTGAGATTAAGTGATATGTGTTGTCTAATTTTACTTCATATTTTGAATAATTTTGTTTGACTAAATGCTGTTCCAAAAAAAATTATGCAGTTCCACCATCACAGAAACCTGCAACCACTTCACTACGAATTGACAAATTTTTGCGTCCTTTCACTCTGAAAGCTGTGCAAGAGCTGCTTGCAAAAACTGGAACAGTTTGCTGTTTCTGGATGGACCACATTAAGACCCACTGCTATGTTACTGTATGTTCTGCATGCTATGTTATGTGTCCTTTGCTCCGCTTTTCCTTGTTTACTGTAACCTCGTGGTTTTTTTGGGTTTGCAATGTTGTTGTGGCAAGTGTCGTCGTATTGAATTTGTTTAGGATGGCAATTGTTCTTTGTATCTTATTTACTTATAGATAACCTTACATTTTAAATTTTAAAAATTTAGGAATTAACATCATCCTATTATTACAATATGGAGATATGGATTACAAATGTTCAATCCCTATACTGTAAATCTTTTAGAAAAAAAATATATTTGATGTGCTGTTTGCTACATTATATCTTGACTAGGCCTCTGTGGTCCATCTACTGATCAACACCCAAGATATCCAACTTTCTGCTCAGCCTAAGCTGGACTTAGTATGGCTGTTTGTTAAAATTTGTTGCATGTTTTTGGCCATCATTCTTGAATTCTTTACTTGGAGATAAGCAGACCACGAATTCTCTGTAGGATGATGCTACAACATGGCTAGATAGTAAGACACACATGGCAGATTTGGCTTAATCGCTCAGGTCTATAGACTAAAGAAAACTTTTAATGCTTTATCGGTAGTTGGTAGGAAAGAAAGTGAAACTTCTTTATTCACGAGGAGGATTTCATATGGAAAGTTTAGTGGAACCTTCAAAGTGCTTTGTTCAGTGATGTGATTATGGAGCTTACTAGTGACAGAATGCAACCAAGTGTAGAGTTTGATGCCTAATGCAACTGAGTATAGAGTTTAATACTTAATGAAACCAAGTTTGATATTTGCATTTCTCTTCTGATTTCCATTTTTTTTTCATTTCTTCCTTGATCTTTGTATTCCTTATACTGTCGTCAGAATTTGAAGTGGGAAGAAGAAGATCAAAGGAGTGAGGATAATTAAAAAGTTTGAGGAGATATATTTTTTGCTTCAAATAAGCAGTCATGCATATTCCTCAACCAGTTTCATCAGGAACTTTTGTTGCTAAATATTGCTAGCTCTGTACCTTTTGTTTACTAAATGCATCCATGAACATAATAATATTTATGGTGATTTAGTTGAAAATCTTCAAGCTGCAGGAGGGTGAATTTATTTTTTGATGCTTTGCTTACTGATACACATCAGATCTGAATAGCCAATAGCTGACCCCAAACATCAGGACTTAAAGTTGGCTCATATTCTTTTTTTTTTCTTAATTTTAGGAGTTCAATCTAATTCCAACTTGATCCCACTAGTTTTTCACTAATTAGAACTAATAATATCAGGTTAAACCATGGTAAGAGCGGGAATGATCTTGTTATTTCCTGTGATGTTTTGTTATACACCACCACAGCTTTTTATTTGTTTCTAATCTTCTTTATAATCAAATTTGTGATTTATTCTTAATATTCATAGTTAACTTTCTGTTTTAAACACATGCTCTACATTTGTATATATTATGTTATATTATCCACTTATTTAATAGTTTCTTACATTATGTTATCTACTTGATAGTTTCTGGCAAATAAGCTACCATCATAACTAAGCAATTATTATTACCTTAATGGTTAGTTAATGATATGTTTAACTTTTCCTTGAGAGCACTCCAAATCCATGGAATTCAATCTTCTTTATTGGTCATGCACATGAACTTTCTTTGCTTCTATAGCCCCTATCATTCACAGTATAACACTGCAGTAGCAGTATTAGCATCAGCAGCTTCCTATCCAATGAAATCATTTCTTTCTCTTCTCCTAATGTTAGGTCTTGATTTTAAGTGTTCCGATCATCTTTTGACTTTATTGGGGTTTTCAGTGTTCAACTATGTATTTTCATTATTTTACCAAGTGATGAAAATGGAAAGATTTCTCCAATTGGATGTTGGTCGACTTTTACAAAGACTTACCGGTTATGTTTTGCAGTATTCTTCAGTGGAGGAAGCCACTGCAACTCGCAATGCTGTTTACAATCTGCAGTGGCCTCCAAATGGTGGGAATCTTTTGGTTGTGGAGTTTGTTGATCCCCAAGAAGTCAAGGCGCGAATTGAGGCACCGCTGCAGGCCCCGACTTCAAACCCAAACACACCCAAGGAGACAAACTTTCAGCAACCTCAGGCTGCTCAACCTCCAGCTCATCAGCATTCTCTGAAACAGCACCAGCCATTGCCTCCCATCACAAGACAACCTGATCCACAGCCTGGAAGAGAGCGACTTCCTCCACCTCCCCCACCTCCAAGGGGGCCTGACTCACCTGCTCTGACACTCGACGATCTGTTTAAGAAAACAAAGGCTACCCCAAGAATCTATTATCTACCATTGACTAAAGAAGAGGTGGCATCAAAGCTTGCGGCACACCGTAAAAGCACCAAGAACTAGCAGGTTCAGCTCCATGCTACAATGGAAAAATATTTTTGTGATGGGCTTATGTAGTTTAAAAGAGATCTTTGATGCTTTTGTTCGAACACTTATTTTTCTGTGACAGAACAAGGGATGAATCGAGGACAGTGTTTCAGATTGATTAGCTAGTTGTATGTTGTCGTCTTGTAACTCAAAAAAGCTGTTATCTTTTCATTGCCAGAAAGAAACACTTTGTAGATGCAATCTGTTGTGAGGAGGCTGCAGCTGTAGCTATACATGATCTTCCAAATAGCTACTACCCGTTTAACCTAGAAAAGGTTTCGAATGGCCGATTTTTCATATTTGTGTGATGATGAGATGATCAACCCTAATCAGGTTCACTATGTTTCAATTCTTGTCAAATGAGATTTCCTTGTTGGTGTCATCGTCCATGATACTATTGTTTCTAAATATTTGAGTAGTCGGTATCAACTGGTTCAGCAGAAAAAATTGGGGAAGTCTGTTAACAATGTAGTCCATTGGATATATAACTTGTCTAATTGTTGCCAATAATGCACTTATTCCTTCCTCTATTGTAGCTCGGTAACAAAAAAACCTCTGGCATACGAAAAGCACAAGGTGTATTCATTATCGTAATATCTGAAGATTCAATCTTCTGTTTACTCTTTATTCAACGAGGAAAAGAACAAAAATCTCTCGTGTCACCACTCTGCTCGGCACACCGGATGCAATCAACTGACGCATTAGCTTCAACAAGAATGACCTAGCAAGTGCCTCTGAAGGCATTGCGGTTGGGATCTTCTTGAAGCCTGCTGAAGGCCTCTGAAACCTTCCCAAAGTACGCAACCTGGACGTGGAGCTGGGGAAGAGAACATCGTGGTTATTGTCTTCTTGAAGGCTAGCAAAGGCCTGAGATCTCTTCGAAGCCAACAACAAAAAAATAAAGATAAATCTTAAAGGATGGAACTGACAATGTATAAAATCATAAAAATACTACGTATTAGTGGTGGAAAATAAATTTAGAAGGAATTTTTTTTTTTTAGAAGATGCAGACGTATTTAAAACAAGTTTAGTGGTAAAAAATCAGTTAAAAAATAAACTCTAATTATCACAGCAAAAATAATTTAATTGAATTAAATCACTTAATAGTGTACCCTTAAAATGATCACAATAGTTTACGTAGACCACATGGGAGATAAGTACACGCCAAAAAAAAAAAAAATAACAACCAGATTTATGAGGAACATAAAAATTTGAGGAAAAAGCAGGCAGATGAGAGAAAAACCTCACTGTAGCATGTACAATTTAAAGAGTAAAAAAATTCAATCGATATCACAATCATCGCTATCAGGTCATAGATGCTCTGATCGATAAAGTATGATAGATCACAAAAGGATCTTATAAAATTTCCCTCAAAATTATTCAGAAAAAAATGAAATGAAATAAATACCTGACCATGATGACCAATTCATATAAGAATTGATGCTCGCTACGCAACAACTCTACCACAATGGCTCATTCATTGTTGTATATTGATCGCTACACAATTGTGCAATCATTAAACTACAACGTATCGAAGCTTGCCATCAAAATGGAATCGAATAGCTCAAAAACACCATGTTGGTAGAATTATTAATCTTAGACCAAAATAAATGGCAGAGTTGTTAATCGTACATTCCAGACAAAGATTGATCTTAATCGACGTAATCGAACCTAATAAAGTATGTCGCTTTGTTCATGCTAAAAGAACCAGCAAGGTTGGAACTTTCCTTATGAAAGACGAGCTCTAGCGGTAGGACTTCTGGAACCGAGCACGAGCACCACGACCACCGAACTTCTTTGGCTCGCACCGGCGTGGGTCGGCTACGAGGAGGGTGCGATCGTAGCGGACGAGGATGTCCTTGATTTCCTGCTTCGACTGCTCGTCGACGTACTTCTGGTGGTAAGCGACGAGGGCCTTGGCGATGCTCTGGCGGATAGCATATATCTGGGAGGTCTTGCCACCCCCGTGGACGCGGATGCGAATATCGACGCCCGTGAAGCGCTGCCGGCCGAGGAGGAGGATGGGCTCGAAGGCCTTCAGGCGTAGGATCTCCGGTTTCACCAGCTCGATAGGCACGCCGTTCACCTTGATCAGTCCACGTCCGCGCTTGCAGTGCGCCACCGCCACCGCCGTCTTCTTTCTGCCAAAGCACTGCACCGACTCCGCCGCTGGGGTCGCCATGGCCGCCGCTCGATCATGCACGGGGAGAAAACGCCAGATGAAACCCTAGACTCGGGAATCTATCGGTTTATATAGTCGACCGGGCTCGGCTCGGTCCGGTCCGGTTCGGTCTATAAAAATTCTTGGTCCGGTTAACCTTTTAAACATGGTCAGTTAGAGCAAAGGTTACGATTTGACATTGCAGAGCAAATAAATGAACATTTTTATACAGAAATCTAAATAGTTTAGGGATCTTCATGAGCTTCCTAAAGTACAAAAATTAATTGGAATGAACAGTTCATATAATTATTAGCAAAACATTTATAAAATCGCTTATTCAGATGACCAAGTTGTTACAAGCACTATTATTATATTTATTATACATCTCCCATGGAGTCGCATCTCAAACACATGCATATCTCGACGTAATTTAACGTTAAGACTATCAAAGGCATGCATCGTTGGTGCTTCTGGGCTTTATGTATGCAAGCAGAGGTTCAAGCTTAAGGTTTGTGAGCTGAACAGTGACGACATTAGCCTCTTCTCCTTCCTTCAGCCTCCACTCGAACTCTTGCACTAAACGCCCGATGGCAGTGCATGCAATCGACGATGCCTGCAGAGATCCGGCACAAATCCTCTTTCCAGCTCCAAAGGCCATAGTCTTATACGAGTCCATTTGCTCATATTTGCTGTCTATGAATCTCTCAGGCTTCCATTCATTAGGTTCATCCCACTGCATCTTGTCCATATTGCATCCATAAAGATTGATGGCAATCTGCATGTGGTTTGGAAGTGTTTTGAAGAGCTCTGTTGAGTAATAAAGCAAAGCGATGATTTAAACGATTCATAAGGGAATTTTTCATCACCTCAGACCCCGCAAGGATGTTGAATCCTCCGATCTGGGTATCTTCATGGGCATACCTGAGAGGTACTATAGGAACAGGGGAATGACGTCTTAGGGTCTCATGGAACACACAGTTCAAGTAGGGCATCCGTGACAAATGCTCATCGGTGACGTTTTCAGATCCACATACTTGTTGAATTTCTTGGTAGAGACGTTCCTGTAGAGAATTAGTCTCATGATTAAGTGCTAGTGATTCATGCATTTTGCACAAAAAAGAAAAAAGAAAAAAGGGGACATGATTCTTCACTACCTGTTTATTTGGATTCTTAGATAGCTCAAACATAGCCCATTCTGTTGTGATTAAAGTTGTATCCGATGACTCAATTATTGCTTCCCATACTAACGATATTATCTCTTCATCAGTCAAAGTGCCCTGGGATAGCAGAAAGTCCAAATAGCAGCTTATCTCCTACAGTTTGAATATTCAGATTCTGTGACATTTGATTTTTAAAAAAAAAATAGTGACAAAAAAAATCTCTACAAAATAGAAATAGATGAGTAAGACCTCTTTGGATTGTTTACTGTTCTTTCTTTTTGTAATCAGAACCTGCATCACTGCCGCCCTGCGCATGAGCATTCTCTTTAGCTTATTTTCAAAGCTTCGATTAGGGACCCATCTCAAGTAAGGGAAAAAGTCCCTCCAGTCCACCTCAATGGCGCCCATCATAGGGTCTACCACCAACACATTGAATATTTCTTCCTTTGAAAGTTCCCTCCCAAGTTCCTCTACATAAATGGATTCAGGTTCCAGGTTCAAAGCCTGCAATAGTTTTGGTTGATACAACAAAGTCTTTTCTCTTATATTTAACATATAGCATATCCAATGCAGATACCAAAGTAGCAGACACTGGGATATATGAGAGAGATGTGGCAGCTAACTAGAGTACAGTGAAAATGGTTCGTGATTGGCTTGCAGAAATTCCATTGCTATTACTTTTGCACAGTGACATTTCAATTTTATATTGGTTTGCAGTCGGATTGGCCTCAAAATTGTAAATAAGAAATGCCCACACTCTTAAAAGCAAGAACCGTCATTACAAGCATAAATTCATAAATATGTTAGTAGTAACTAGATATTACTTGAACACTTTCAATCTTACTACGGACTTGCAGGAATTGTCATACTCATATGAAAAAGAATAAATTACCAGTACCGCAATCATAAAAATAATAGTAGTGACCAGTGACTGCACATGTTACATCAGAAATGCATAGGCATTACATTTCCCAAAATAGAAAACGAACCAAATGGACTTACTTGCTTCATGGCTAATCGGAATAACTCAGTTTGAAATGACTTTCTGAGGTTTACCGCATCATTAGGGTTATCGCTTAAATCCGAATATAGAAATTTGACGACATTATTAATCAACGTCTCCCTGATACCATAGTTTTGCTTCTGAAGATTGATAAAATAAGAAGTTAGAGCGCATTGCTACTAAACAGAGAATTGGAAATTATCCTTCAATAATTTTGGCTTGCATACCTGAGCATTTGCACCTAACAAACTAGTCAATATGTACCGTTTCACCATTTTGTGGAACTCTCCATAGTCACTCATAGCAACCATACGTTTATTTGAAGTGAGCAATGTCAATGCCTTTGACAATTTCCGATTTGAGATGGATGAATACTTTGCCACCATTGCCTGATAAGAATTCATAAAACAGCTCAAGGGTACCATAAGTGGCCGTAAGAAACAAACTTAGTTAAGCACTGAAGAAAAAATTAAGAAAGCCAAGGTTTTACAAATTGTGCCCTTTATGCATGCAGGCATATTCATACCGGACCAAAATCCCTTTTATCAGTAAAACATACTGTTGGTAAATATTTATGAAAAGGGCAGTCTAGTGCACAAAGCTCGTGCGGGGTCCTGGAGAAGGATCTATTGTACGTAGCCTTATCCTGTTTTTTTTTTTTTTTTTGCAAGAGACTATTTTTAGGATTTGAACCTGTGACCTCGGGTCACAAAGCAGCAACTTTACCGTTGCACCAAGGCTCCCCTTCATTTGATAAATACTTATAAAATATGAAAAATTTGCGAAAAACATAAGTTTACTTTGAATCTGTAGATGTAATCACCGGAACTGTACACCGTTCTTCGCGACGAACTCCTCGCGGAACGCTCGTAGTCGGGATGAAAATTACGAGAGTTAACTCGAACTTTCACCATAATTCCACGACGCCTCAACCCTAAGCCCGGTGACGATGATTGATTCTTATTCTACTTAACAAGGACAAGAGGCTTCCTACCTTCTTGTTATCAGCCTCACCACCGAGTTCTGCCTACACGTAAGAACTTAACCTCCTCACCAAGCCTTCTACTTGAGCAGCATCTACCCACAAGGAAGAAGCATCAACCCTCACTGCTTATCCAAGGAAGAAGCCACAACACTTCCCAAGGAAGAAGCCACCACAATTCATAGAAGAAGCAACAACACACACTCAAGGAAGAAGCCACCCCTCCTCTTTTATAGAGGAGGGGGAGGAGAATATGGGATAATTGGATCAACCATTATCCCATGCCCTAAGTGGGCATAACTTTCTCCACGTTGGGACAGGAACTAACACCTTCCAATGCTATTTGATCGATTTTACTACATCAACAGCTTCTTTCCTACTGTCTCCAACGAATGCGCCAATCATAACTCCTTTGGGCATTTCATTATCTCCTTTTTGAGTTCAATTCAGTGCTAGCAATGTAGTAGTTACTTGGTTTTGGCTATTAGGTTCAGTAACTCCCAACGCACGTCTTGTTTCTTTCAGTTGTGTTTCTAATCTGTGCTTTTGCAACATCCGTGGATTTGCTTGAACCAAGCTGTTTGCCAAACCAACACAAGACTCAAATTATGTAGGCATCATTCTAGATTACTGATGTTGTCTTACCTCTTCCTCTCCATATTTGAACACCTCAGTGTTTGCTAGATGTTTGGTGTTAGGCATCATTTCAATTCCGGTTTGAAATGCAATAATAACCAGAGGTTGCAATGTTTCTTGCATAGATGTGATCCCCCTCTCTCAAATCAATAATTACCATAGATTGGGAAGTTGTACCTCTCCATCCAATATGATGATCGCACCATCATACACTCTGATAGTTGATGTTTCTGGCTGATGCTATTACAATTCTACTCAATGCTCTTGAACCAACTCTAAAACTTGATTTGGATTTGTAAGTTGTCCCTCCATTGGTCTAATAGAAGCATTACAATGCTGAAGATGATGCCCGATCTACTGACAACCTAAACAAAATTTAAAATGATTTTCAAAATGTAGGGATTTCACTACCTTCATCTGGTCAGGTAATGATGACATGAAGTATTGTCAATAAATCCTTCATGATGTCAACCTCCGCTAAAACTCATGCATCGCTAACTCTTTGCTTGTTTAGATGATCAGTGTACAATGGTTGAACAATAGCAAAGGCAAATTTATCAAGTGCCCTAGTTGTTCAACACTTCATTGGCAAACCATGTATCTGCATTCATAATGGTAGGCGATGAAGTTCATCCCTTTGAAATAGAAATCCAGTCGAAACTATTTTGAGGTAGAGTAGACATCCAAAAGTCACATACAGTCCTCACTTTAGTACGTGATCACGATCTTCAATCATGTCGAACTTGAACATAAGCCACCTTAACTTATGCACCTGCATTTGATAATGGGTGCACCATCATTTAGCTATCTCCTTGATTGTGTAACTGCTATTTTAATACATTATTTTGGTCTTTAATATCAATATTTTTAATTCTTTCATATAGTTATTTATGATTTATATCATGTTTTACAAGTTTGTATTCATTTTAGACATTATTATAATTATTCCTAAATTTATAGACTTATATGTAAATTTTTACACCTTGTTTGTAGAAGATCAAGAATGAGTCATGGCAAATGAAGTTAATATGATTTAACCTGAGCTTTTCATCAAGATCTGAAGCAATTTGATCAAATAATCATATCAGAATAATCTTTGCCATATATTAAGATTTGATTGGATCCGAGCCATTTGTCTAGATCTGGATGATCCTGGCCATACATCAAGATCCAAATATACTAGCCTTCGATTAAATATAGTTTGATCCTGACCATTTGTTGTATTGAGAGATGTCCTAAGGCAATGTTATAGATGTTATTAATAAAATTCACTATTTGAGTGTACATTCTTTATGTATGTGATTGAATCTTAAACTCATTTACTAAAGACCAAAATACGATACATAACATGAGAGAAATTGTGATTGGATAACAATCAGTGGGTATTTCATTATGTGTAATTATATAAGTATTGAAACCATCCCCCGCTACAAAAAACATAACATTTGCGACGAAATTTGTGACGAATTTTGAACATAAATTATTTGCAAAAAAAATTTACAATAAATTTTACAACAAAAACATTTTCGCTGCATATAAGTTGCCACAAAATTTTAAAACAACAAAATAAAAATTCATCGTAAATTTTATGTCAAAAAATTATTTCGTTGCAAAAATTATTGTAAAATTAAGACTAATTTTGCAATGAAAATCATATTCATTGCCAATATTTGCAATGAAAATATTTTTCATTGCAAATATTTGTAAAGAAATTTAATCCGTTGCCAAAATTTGCAGTGAATATTTTATTACGTTAAAAATCTTTAGGAGAAATTTTTTTTTATCAAAAATATCTGCCACGAAAATATATGTTCATTACAAATTATGCAATGAAAAATATTTTCATCACAAATTCTGTGATGAATAAATTTTTATCACATATATTTTTGACGAATCCATTTTATTTAATTTGGCGACGAAAAAAATTGTCATCACAAATTTAGCGACAATTTTTTTTTCATCGTTGATTTAGCGACAATAGTTTCTTTTCGTCCCAAATTTAGTGACAAATTTTTTTGTTGTTGTAGATTTAGTGAAAAATATTTATTTTCATCGCCAAAAGTTCATTCCCCATCATTTTTTGATTTATCATCCGTTGAGACTTAGTTACAATCGAGGAGCTTAATCATCGCCTCGACTGTTAGTCGTAGTTGAGGTCCCAGTTGAGCTCACTTTGCTTCTGTGCGACTACACATGACATCAATTGAGGTGCTGCCTCGACTAGGTTGGGTTTGGCAACAAAATATTTTTCATCGTAAATTTCCAATGAATTGTTTTTTCATTTCCACACCATTTTTGACTTTGGACCCATTAACTTAGTAACACTACTAAAAAATGACTATTTAACGACGGTATTTACCGTCGTTAAAGGGGCAATTCCTGTCGTTAAAGCTCATCAACGATGGTAATAAAAAACCGTAGGGGGTTGTCTCTAAAAGTACCCGTTGGGAATTAATTGGCGACAGGAAATAAAATACCGTCATTAATAGCTTTTAACGACGGTATTTGCTACCGTCGTTATTTCATTTCAAACCTACAATACCTGTAATAAATATACAAAAAATGAGTATCACAATAAGATCTTTAAAAGAACTTGGAAGAATTGACAATAACATTACGACAAAGTAAGAAAAGTGAGACTACATTACCAATCTATGCAAAATGTTGACATTTTGAAAAGCTCCAAAAAGCCTATTTCACTTCAAATCTCCAATATCTATAATAAATATACAAAAAATGAGTATCACAATAAGATCTTTAAAAGAACTTGGAAGCATTGACAATAACATTACG
>JBAMHZ010000065.1:2602643-2614331 GCA_037177395.1 Alpinia galanga
TGTACTTTATTATTTTTCACTGCATACTTTGATTTGAAAAAGAAAAAAAGAAATTTTTTTAAAAAGAAATAAAGAAAACTAATTATCAAGATTCACCTCTCCTTTCTTTGTCATTTGCAATCCAACATCAGATACTTTGTACTAACTCGGCGATGCAAGACTCAGGTTTTAGATATCTAGATCAAAGAGATCTTAGTACCTCTATCGATTTCGAGCAACTGGAGGTCTGAGCGACTAGAGTCCAGATTCAGGTTAAGTTTAGATTCAGGATGACGTGACACTTGGAGATTAGTTGACCACACTGTCTGCCACATTGGATCCAAACAATCAGAAGGAATTTGGGCGACTGAAGGGGATAAGGCACAGTTGAATCAAACCGATCAAGTTTTTTTGAGAGTCTGCCACATCATCATCTAGCCACCCAAAAGGAGTTTGGGGTGACCAGAAGTGGATGAAGGTAGAATAACTCATACTAGATCGAGGTCATACTGGAAGTATCCGGAAGCCCTTCTAGGCAACCAAATTGACTCTATAAAAGCAAGGTCGAGTAGTGACTTCATATCATCAATCACTTATCAATCTTAACATCAAAACAAGCAAGCTACTCTTCCTCACTCCTACGATAATGTTGTAATTGTTGGTATATTTATTTTGTCATTCTTTCAATTATACTTTTATTGCATTCAATCTTATATACATATTGTGTAAAAAATTTATTCACCTTTAGATCTTCTGGAAAGGGATTGCATTTGATAGATTCATGTGACGAATCATAGGTCATGAACTAGGAACTCGAGGATTACCAAACTACGTTAAATAATTATGTCGATTTATTTTTCTATTGTATATTCTATATCATTATTACTTTGTTTAAATTTTATTTTACTTGGTTTGACTTACCTGTTCACTATACTTTTATCTAATTAATTTATTTACTATTAGTTAAATAATTTAAGTAATGATTCCTTCGATCATATGAAAATTCATTGAAGATTTTAAATCAACTAGGGGTGAAATAGTTAGATTGCTAGTAGTTGAATCTCTCTCTCTCTCCTTCGTTTTTTTTTTATCTTAGATGGATAAATTTCTATTGAGGATCACTTCATAAACACTTTCTTATTGTGTTCCTGATTTACTGTACTCCTCAGTAGGAACAGTTGATGGGGTCATTAATGTGACGGTTCTATATTTAGATTGATAAGTTTGTATGACGATAACAATTAAGTTTTATTCGAAAATATAACAATGTATTTTTTTTTTCTCTCAAGCAATCTCCTAACTCACTAGAAATGTAAATAGAAAACGCGGAAAGAGTAAGTTACACTGAACTTAAGTATTCGAAGAATGTCTATGTCTTTGGAGACTTTGAGAAAGTTTTTGTGCAGCTTTAGTGGTTAAGAGCTCTCAAAGATTCTATATGATAACCCTAATCGATACATTCTAGTTGCCCCTAGTTGAGTTGATTGGAAAGGTCTCCAAATGATTAGAAAGTTGAATATGGCAAAGGTCAACGACTTTAATCTTTTTTTTAAAATATAAATAATAATCTTGAACGGTAAATCAAGTCATAATACCGTATTCAAAAGTTAAAAGTTAAAGGTTAATACTTTTTGAACCATCAACTGTTTGGTTGGGCCTACAAAATGCTGATGAGATGACATAGAGTTAAGAAAAATTGGTAGAGAATTGACTCAAGAATGCTATCAAACAAAACAAAGCTACTTTATAACTCTTCATAATAAATTATTTATATTTTATTCTTCTAAAACTAAAACTAGTTCCGCTGCCTCACTGGAGCTGTATTATTTGACTTATTTATATTTATTTAATAAAAAAATATAAAAATAAATAAGATTGAACATCTTAACGTGAGCTTAAGCTTAGCCCCATTAATTTACACCCATACCTAAGGTTAGAACAGAGCTGATCTAGTCCCCACGAGAGAGCCTTATAATTAGTACAATAATAGATTTGTATAAGAGAATAAGAGTTAATTCCCCAAGACTATAAATTTTTTTGGGGTGTCTGTCCTTCTACTGTATTAGTTCTTGATTGAATATAAAATACTCCTTATAATTTACCTTCTCTATATTAGCTGTGAATCGATTGACAGGACACTGATGGTAAATAAATTATCTTTTACACAGGAACAGAGCTGATTTTCATTCAAGTGTTGTTTGTGGGCCATCGAACCAACCCATCGCGGCTCGGGTTGTGGGCGGACCGGAACCGATGGAAGGAAAACCGAACCAAAACAAACCGAGAAGCCTCCATCCTTCCCACTCTCCATCTGAGGCCGAGGCGGTGCCCTATTTAGCGGAGATTTCCATGCTCTGAGAAAGGCGCGAGGGAGCAGCTCCTCAGAACAATCATTAGCCTCTGATGGTCTCCTCGCTGCTTTTCTCCCCGGGAATGCTCCTTTCAAGCGAGACGCCGCACCGACTCTCCGCCTTCGCCCGCCCTTCTTCCTGCCGCTCCGGGCTTTCCAAGTGGCCGAGATTCCCGCCTCCCGCTTCCTCTACCAGAGCTTCTTGGGCTGATCTAAGTGGCAGCTCGAATGACGGCGTCGGAGGCTGGTTCCTCCCTAGACGCCGGACGATCGAAGAAATGAAATATGGTAAAAAAATTTATCGGATTATACTTGTTCATTTTCGGTTTCTCTGGGGGAAAAGGAAGTAGAGATTGACTGCCCCTTTAGGAACTATCTTCTCAACTATTTTCTGGTTGCAGGGGGGCCAAGACTTCGCTTCGTTAGCATTGGGGCTTCTGTAGCGTTTTTCTTGGCCGCGCTCACGTATCTCTGTCAGTTAAAGAAAGGTTTCTGATCTACGAGTCCTATTTGCTGTCTTGTTCACATCCTATTATCTAAATCTTTATGCAATTATTCCTGCTCTAGAAATCTTGTGACTTTGTACCCTTAGAGGAAGTTCCTTACTGATTGAATTTTATCGCAATGTAGATTAGTTTTCTGAGCAAATAGCCTTCAAATCATGTGGTTAAGATCATAAATGCAACAGAATTCTTTTTTTTTCCATCTTATGTGTATTGAGGTTGTTACCTTGAAATTCTGTTCTCCATCGTTGTTTTCTGCAGTCTTCTTTTTAAATGCTATTGTCTTTGCTAAATGCTTTTGTCAGACTAACCTTCTCCTATGCATTATATTCATGGTTGCTTTCCTCTTACTGGAATATATAGTTAATTAATATATTGTTAAACAACATGACTGCTAGATTAGGTGTAATATATAACATCAACATGTCTTCCTTTTATTGATTAGCAGTTTACTCCATTATTCAGGATGATGGAGATCACATCTAATGTTGAAATAAGTTGACATTCTAAAGGATATACATGATTATCTGTTCAATCCTTCCTAGTTGTTCCTATTTTTCTTCCAGTGTGCCTCTTGCTATTACAGCTGAAATTCACTAGCTAACAGCTGGCAAGTACATTTACTGATTAAGCTCTGTGCTATCGGCTTGAACCATTGAGTTTGCCTTTTTGTTTTATGTAGGTTTTCTGATGCATCGATTGGTTTCATTAGATTTCAAGTAAGTTTGCTTATGAGGAAACTTAACTGTAACATATTTATGGAAGTAACTGTAGAGATTCTGTATCAATCTCACTTTGCATTGCCTGCTGCTTACTTTCTAGTATCCATCCATTTCTCTTGATTGGGAAAGCCTTCTGCTTGTGGTTTTATAACTTAGAAGAATAGTGTTATATTATTTTTAATATTGTTTATTGGGATTTTATCTACAATAAACTGGAAATTTGTATATTCTTGTGTAGTATCTGGTTTTGACATTTTGACAAAATACATTATGTTCTGCAGGCTTTAAGTTTTGCTTTACTATTCCACTAAATGTGATTCAAGAGAAGTTGTTACCATTAACATCTGAAAAACTTCCAGTAGGGGATGTTGCATCCTCCAAATCTGATGTTGATGAGATTTCAGAGTCCAAGGTAGAGGAAGAAGTTGAGTCAAAAGGGAACGCTTCTGCAGGTTTATTATATTTACTCTGCTTCAGATGTATCTAACAAAAACTATTGATTTCATAGCTTATCAATTGTCTGTAGTAATATCTGCATGATAAGGATGTGCACAAATCATTAGAGTGCATTCATTTTCTTGTTGGTTGACATCTTCGATATAGGCAGTAGTGACCAGTCAGGAAATTATCCTAGTGTAGTCATTAAATTTAAGAACAATAACTTTAATATGGATAAATTAGATAATACACAGATGAGATGATGAGCAATGAATAAAGATGTGCATAACAAACAAAAACTTTAACAGAGATAATATAATGAGAGCAGTGGCAAGCTGCAATGGCGAGGGGCAGATGACAGAACAAAGAGACCTGATAACCAAACTAGGTTTTGGTGATGGGCTTATCAACACTCTTGCTAACTGCCAGCGAGTAGAGAACACGAACTAAGACAATGAATGAGAGATGAGAGAGTGTTTCAACTCAAACCAAATCTAGCTTATAATTCTGATTCAATTTTGTTTCTTGACCAAATCAGTTTGATTTGTTTTGAATTGACAGGATGAAAAAAAATACTTCAGTTTCTGTTTGATTATCTGTGGATCCAAATCAGATATAAAAATTAAATTATTATTTTTAAATAATAAAAAATATTTTTCATTGATGTTTATTGTGAATCATTTAAAATTTATAAATTTTTTTATCAAAAATTTTAATTTAGTTTTTGTGTTCTATTTTATAAGATAAAATTTACTCAATAAAACTTATTACTTAATAATAAAATGAAGAAAATATAATGGCACAAGTGCAATTTCAGTTCAGTCTTTAGGTTGATGATTCAGTTTACATGCTTATTTGGCTTGATTGGTCTTTGCAAATTGGTACAGAAAATTTTGTTTTGGTTTAATTTGATTTGGTTTGGTTCAGTTGAACCGAACTGGCACCTCTAGAGAGCATTGTAGTTTATGTAAAAAAATTAATATAGCTAATTTGTTTTCTCTAATTAGTCTATATATCACTGATATATAAATTTGTATGTAACTAATATGTATTTCTAATTTTTTTTCTTTTTAAATTCAGTGGGGTAGATATGCCCTTGTACAGGAGTATATACAACTGGGTTTATTTTTTTATTATTTTTTCAGTCTTGTTAGTTGTTTACTTAAAATTTTCCATGCCCTTACTTTGTTTTTGTTTTCTTTGAATGTTAAAGAACATGGAGGGAGAAAAGAAGTTGCTATTCCAGTTGCACCCGACATCATTCAACAGGAAGCTATATCTGTCTTGATAAAACTGAAGGTTTGTTGCCAGAAGCCTAGAACACCAGGGTCCTTTGTTGAGTTTTCTGAACAATGTAGTTTAGTGAAACTGCATTGCAGATACATAAAGCACATGACCATATTTTGGCTTTGGAATTCAGACTTCAGATGAGTTATAATCTAATTGCTATAGACCAGGTTCTGTGTGGACAATTAAATGGTTTATCCTATTAGTAGAAATCTGACTTAGTATGATGTTGCATGCATGTCCAATTTTCTGTCTCACTACTCATAAGTCTTGAATGATTGTGAAAAAGTTGACCACTACATTGTCACATTAATATCAAACAAAATGCAAATGCATTAAACAGGATCATGTTCAGTTGGATATCAATCCTTTGATGTTGGATTTCTTTTGTTTATATTAACTGTTAAGTTGTTTGTGTAACATCTGTTGTATAGATCATGCTTTTTTCAATTTTTGAGCTATAAAAGTATGACTTTCTGTGTGCACTCCAAGAAGTTGCTCTACTAATTGACTTTATTAGCCTTTAGAAATCAGCTCAAGTGGATTTATTTAGGTGATTTTCTTAGTACATATAAGCAGATGAAGATAATGGTTGTACATTATCAATGTCACGAGATCAATTTTTGACAGAAGTCTTGCATAAATTACATGCATCGGTCTTGGAGTTTGGGGTGTCCTAGGAACCCTGCCAATTAGAGATTTGGTACTTCAACCCTTAATTTAAAGGACATGATATAGTTAATCAAATCAAGTAAAAAGTATAATTCATATGACATTTATTTTGAATTTCCATGCAGAAAAGTAATATTTTTGTTTTGACTTGGATTTTATTTTTACACTTAAATTTGCTACATGGGATGAAAAGAAAAGTGGTGATTTTGTTATCCAAGAATTTACATGTAATATCCTCAGACTCCAAGTCCAAGTGGGGTGGACGGAGTTTACTCAAAAATAATATTGGGAGTTTAGTTGATCTACAGGTGCCAGTTTATCTAAGTCCTTTGCATTCTCCAGATTATGGAAGATGATGTCATTGCTGAGGAATTGTGTACCAGGAGCGAATATGCAAGATGGTTTGTCAAAATCAATTGTTTAGAAAGGTGTATAAAGAATAGAACTCTAGCTGAAGTCATATACATGAAATCCTTTGTTAATAATAGTTATTTATGGAATTCCCACCAATAAATTTTTGATTCATTGTCTGCATACTATACAGGAACCCAAAATACAAGATACTCTCAAAGCCTGTGATTGTTGGTCCACTCACTACATTCTTCGACGATGTGAATCCTGACAACCCTGATTTTTGGTACATTCAGTGTAAGTTTCATGAAATTGTGTTAATGATAGGGAGACTATATTGACCTTTCTTCTAATGTATAAATTTAAAACAAAAGCACTTGCAGAAGCCGGCATAGTCCTCAGCAAGCTCTCCGCTTTAATCTCTACTAGCACATTTGACAATGGTGTTGTTACTGACCAAAAAAATATTCAATTTTTACCACAAAGGTACTCTAGACAGTATCCATCTTTTATTTTCTCATTCTAGGTGTCATCCCAATAATTTCCTTATTTGCTTGGTAGTTTTCTATCACGATATGATCTGCTAAACTGGAAAGCTCTCTTAGAATATTCACTTCCTTCTAAATTGGATGCGGAGGTAAAACATGACTCACTCTTATTGTTTGCTTGTCAAAGTGAATATGTGAACCATAGTTTGCTCTTCATGTGATAGTGTTCTGACTTATTTACAGTCCAGATGTTAAGAAATGAAGTGAAATTTGTCGATATTACCACCGATAGAGATGTATCACCACATATATTGGTAGACCTGATGGCCGGTGACAACAGCATAACAAGAAGAACTTTTGGTAAATGCTTCACTCTTTTGTTTAATAAGTTTAAAACTTACCTTTTATATTGAGCCCTGCAGCTTCCCTGAAAATACTAGCTATTTCCTATCAGACTGCAAGGGGCATCATGTAGTGGTGTTCTTGTTTTGACAAATATTATGCTTAAAATTACTTCCATTTCCCCCTCCTCCCCACTACCAGCCCCCACCACCCCACCAAAGTATTGTAACAGTTAAATGATCAGTATTGTTTGCTAGAACTTCTGTCCGTAAACAGTTCTGATATAGCTTTCTTAAAATCATAAGTGGGGAGACTAGTTTGTTTCTGTGTATTTTTTTCCTGAAAGAAATGGTAATGAATCAACAAACATGATGATGTGTTGTTGTTTTTGCTTGTTGATCATCAGTGTTTACCTGAATTGCATGAGTATTATTTGTTCTACCCTCCATTGAACTCTATGATAGACATCATAGTGTTATTGAGATATCTTAAAATGGAGTAAAATGTGGTCAATTTTTTGGAGATAATATATACTTGTGTTAGATATAAAATATATAAAAAATGACTTTGCCTTTGTAAGAAAATAGGATGCTTCTGAGGATATATTAGATGGACTGATTTACTATGGATTGGATAATTTGTTTTATTATCTAAATTATTAATCTTTTCCCATTTGGACTCTTATATAATTTTACTATAACTGTGGGAGTTGCACTTTCATCTTCAAAGCTAGCATCTATTTTTATACAAATAAGGCTTTTTGAACTTCCTGTGTAACCTGCTCAATATAATGGGCAGTAATCATTGGATCCTTGATCTGGATAATCTTCCTGTTCAGTTTTGATAGTTTTGCCTCCTAAAGCAACCAGATATCTTAGTTTTTCTTTTGAGTTGGTCTTTTTTTCATCTTGGGTTGTAGTTGTGGATGCACTCTGGATTGTGTTTGCTGCTCAATATTCATGGTTTATTGTGCTTAAAATATGTTTGCAGGTAACATTAGACGACTTCAACCATGCAAACCTGTGACCAAAGCACAAGCTGCAGTAGTATTGACTAGTGGCAGAATGGCAGAAGCAATTCAACATGAAATATCAAGGCTCGAGGCTGAAAAGATGTCTAGGCTACATGACGAGGAGGAAATCAGATCTGAGTTGGTACAAAAAGGTGATATACAGAGGTTTTGGGAAGGGGAGCTAGAAAAAGAACAAGATCGATTTTTAGTGGTTGAAAAGCAACTCAAAGTTGCATTGCTCAGTCTGGAGGATGAGAAAAAAGCTGTGAGTGACAGTCTGATTGACTATGTAAAAGAGAAAGGAGCACTCACCTGTCGTGAAAAACTGCTAAAATGTCTGAAAGAGGAAGTTGATAAAATGTATGATAATCTTGCAAGTGAGAGAGCTGATCTTTTATCTGAGTTACAAAATTTGGAAAGATACTCTTCTGAACTATGTGGAAAGCAAGAGGCAGTTGTTGAAGCTAAATCAATCTTGGAAGCCGAAAAAGAAGCTATCAGGATTGTTAGGTGAGTCATTCTGATTCTTAGTTTTACTAAAATGAAGGAACAGTTAATTTGTTTTCCATTGTTCAATGTGTTCATCCACAATTTAGCTAACTTTGTGACCGACCAACGTATACATGACTTGGTAGTATCATCACCTTTAAAATATTTCCTTTAACTAGATAGAACATGTTTGAGCAATGGAACCTTGTTGATCTGGACTCTGGGTAAGCAGATCTGTTTGCCAAGCTATTTGAAATACAATACATTAGCTTTTTTTTATTTACCTCACAATTTCTCTTCATTAGTTTGCATGATTTAATACCAGATAGATCGTGGAGTTCAATGGTTCATAAAACTGCAAAAGTGAATATCTTAATGAGCTATTCATTGTTCCTTTTGCATAAAGTATCAAACATTTTTGTTCATCTTGTTTCGCATGCAGTTCATTTACATTAGAATCAAACTTTTGGAATGGACCTGGGTTTGCGTATTGTATGATGGGTCTTTGGTAAATTGTCAAGATACTAAGTGGCTATGGCTAACTTGTAAATTAATGGTAATATTCCAATTTCTCTTTTCACATTAGATTCGTTTTGCTTCAATGGATAGGAATATATATGCCATAACTTGGCTAGATCTGAATAACTATTTTAGGTTAATGAGAGGAACTAAGCGGAATTAAAAGGAGCATTTCTTCTCTTAGAAATCTTATCATAAATGAAATAGTTTTTTTAATGAACCAAAGATGTCATTAGCGCTACTTGTTTGTATTTGTTTCATCAAATTACCATAAACAAATCTGTCGGGTTAAGTTATTTGTGTGGCTTTAAGTTGCTAACAATATGTTGATCCAATTTGTCCTTGACACTGCAATAATGTATTTGCTTCATAGGTAGAGAACAATGGTTACTGTTTAGGACTGCTCTTAGACAATGTCCACATCATATGCCTAAATTTAAGGACAAATTGTAAACGTTGGCTTCTCATTGTAATTGTCACTTAGGATGGTCATGTTATGAGAAAATGGATCCTTTTATATGTTGGTGTTTCACTAAGAAATCCATGAGATTTGTCTGTTGTGTATAGGTCTTGGGTAGAGGAAGAAGCAATGCAAATGCGGAATAGCGCTGATGTCCTTGAACAAGCTGTACTGAGATGGCGTTACAACAGTGGGTCTGGGCATTCACAGAATTTTTCATCCAACAGCAAGTGCTCAGATTGAAATGAATGTGGGAAACAGTCATCAATATCATAGCTTGTATTCCCTCTATGCCCTTCTATTTTTTTGTTTGATATTTGGTACCTTGGTTGATAATGGTTCCTCCATCTATCGAGAGTTTTTTTGTTTAAGTATGTCAAATCCTGGTCGGCAGATTGTTATTAGGATATCATTTCTTGTGGTACTCGTAGCTTAGGTTGGAGCTAGTTTCTTCAAACTTCATGTTGAAGGTTCCACCCTTGGGATTCTGGAAGAATAATGCATCCCATTGCTCTTGTTTACATGATCTTGCTGTATTGAGTATCCAAATTTGTAACAAAATCAGTCGGCGTATCAGTTATCTTGCTACGTTTTATAATAGAAGGGCAATGCGTTGGATTTGCTTGGAAAACCCATGGATTTGAGTTCACTTGGATCAGAATATGTCAAAATATCTATCAATAAGTGTAATGCTTATAGTACTTTCCGTTTCCTCTAATTTCAATCGTTTCCATTGAAAGTAGTTAGTCTAAATGTTTTGCCACTAACTATTTCATGGCATTAAAGCATGCCCGTATGCACCTGCCTTAGAAACGAAGGTACCAAAAAAAAAAAGTTGAATTTCGCATAGGTCGATGAAGGTTGCTGGCTGAAAGGCGAAGAGATGGTAAGTTTAAGAATGCCGATGCATTGTGCATGTAGCCTCCGTTGGATATATAATGTTTGCTTATCGTCCCCTGCTCAGGTGAATGGTATGAAACATTGCAATGGGGTTTAGCATTCTAGCATGAGGCTTTATCAGCCCCGGATTCTTGTAATTCTGTAGCTTTCAAGCAGACAAATAAGATGGAAGAAATGTTGCCAATGATTTTAATACCACCCTCTAATACACTAGCAAGAAACTATTAACTTCAGCTCAACTTGAACTAGTAGATGGTATCACAGAAACTCAAACTTGGGGTTTTAGGATTGTTGGGATTTCCTGATGGTTGTAAGTTTTTTTTTATTACTGTGGAGTATTCCTTGACCTGGGAGGTGCCCATTGTTCTGCTTAGGGGCTCTGGGCAATAAATAGTTCAGAGAGAAAAAAATTCTCTTCTCCGAGATTTAGTATTCAGGAGTCCCAGAGACGAGATTTGTTAGTTTTATTATTGTAAAAAGTATGGAGAATTAATTTGTCTTATATTTATTGTACTTTTTTTCTTATATCATATATAGTTGACCTATATATAATATTTGAGTTGATTTTATATTAGTAACACAGCGAGCCCTTCGCATGAACTTGTGATAGAGGTTATTTTTCATTAGGCATTGGATTTGAAATTACAAGTGATGTGGGTTCGGATTTTTTGGATCCTCGGAGATGGCGATGCAAGGATGGACTCTTTTCTAAACCGCAGCAGTATGAGTGTGGAGTGATTGAAGGGATAGTTCTCTCCTGTTCTCCTATCATGTCAAAGTTAATACTAGGTTAGATAGCTATCGGTTTCCCGGCTAACGACTCTCCAATGCTTAAGTTAGAGCTTACCGGTGGTAGGAAGAAGAACTGTAGAGAAAAAAAATACTTCGATGACTTGAATTGTCGTGCCTTCCTCCCCTCTTTATAGTTGTGGAGAGGAATCTTTTTCTCGCCTTTCTTCCTTCCACGATCGTTTCCTCTTCTCCGACAAGGACACACCTGATAAACTAAGAGCGTTGTAGGAATGACAGGTGGTAAAGCGAGATGCTCTTGTCAGGCCGTTAGAGAAAGATATATTTCTTGTTATGGTATGAGGCATCCTCTAGTTGTTGTCGTGAGTAGTGGGCTCTTTCACCCCTTAATAACCTCGTATGCATGAGCCTCTAACTATTTAGGGG
>JBAMHZ010000065.1:2665392-2682048 GCA_037177395.1 Alpinia galanga
CTTTTCCCTACGTGAGCCAAAGGGCCTTGCGCCCCGCCATTCTGGAGGCTTCGTACATGCTTATAAAGTAAAATACTGCATTATACTTTCTTGCTTATACTTATACTAATCTGGTTATCATTCTTAGCATGTGGGAAGCAATTCAAGGCCTTCTATAATGCTCTTAGTCCCCTAACCTCGTAAGGGAGCATAACTAAGCCTTCTACATGCTCTTAATCCCAACTGATCATGCTATGATTTCCAAATTCTTATATGGAAATATCTGTGTATAGAATACATGAATCATGCCATTTACACTAATGATTTACATGTAATTAAATCAATCATGCCATGGATCTCAACACTTCTAATTAGCATGGAAATCGAATTAAAACAATTCTTAAGAAATCCATCTATCAATCTAGCATGTTCTAAATCCCTAAACTCATGTAGAAATCCACATAGTCTTAAAACTCGTAGAAATCACGGAAAACCATGATCTAAGCATCATACGTTAACTACTTATACTGCAGGTGAGTAATACTTACAAATCGTTCGCTAAATCCCAAATCTAGGTTGTTTTGCTAGAAATCCCCAATCTAGGTCGCTAGGCGTCGAGAAGAGAACATTTCTCTCTGATCCGGAGTCATAGGAACACTCCCTTCGTATAATCTGAGCTCTGGCCAACGGATCGCTCCCAAAGAAGCTCCCTAGCTCAAATCTGGGAAGGAAGAGGAAGGAGGCGGCGTTTTGGAGAAGAAGGCGGAGGAAAAAACTCAGATCCCTAATTTTTCCCCATTTTTATAATTTTCCCACGCACAGTCGACTGATCAGTCGAATGGCCTCTTACCAGTCGACTGGCTTATTACCAGTCGTTTGGCTCTTCATTCCAGTCAAGGAACAGTTTTATATCTAACGTGGGGGGTGAGAAGACAACTCAGAGAGTCGGATACGAGGAAAATTGTCACGCTGCAACCATCTGCCTCAATGAAAGTATTGTCAGTTTATTTAATTAGCTTTTGTTGATTATGGGCCTGGCCGTTTTAAACTTGTTCAGATTTTCGGCGGCCCAAGTGCCCTAGTTGTTCTCCTTCTCTAGTTTCGACCTTTTTTGTCGCTTTCCCGAAGCACTACTTGCACACGACGTTGAACGCTCAAAAAAAGACCTAATAAATAATTAACTCAACGCCCAACGGAGAAGGAAGGAACGAGAGACATCGACCCTCCGTTACCATAACTTGATCTACCATGATACCTAGGCATTTCGCGTTCTAGGAATTCCTTCTCTTCTCTCGATCCCATCGGAACCGTGCATTTTGATCGATGGCGGACGCCTCCGCTACCCGCCGCCTGCGCGAGCTCCAGGCGCAGCCTGGGAACAGGACGTGCGTCGATTGCGCCCAGAAGAACCCGCAGTGGGCCTCCGTATCCTACGGCGTCTTCATGTGCCTCGAATGCTCCGGGAAGCACCGCGGCCTCGGCGTCCACATTAGCTTCGTCCGATCGGTCACGATGGACGCCTGGTCCGAGGTCCAGCTCAAGAAGATGGAGGCCGGAGGAAACGATCGCCTCAACGCTTTCCTCGCCCAGTACGGCGTCCCCAAAGAGACGGACATCGTCGTCAAGTATAACACGGGGGCCGCCGGCGTGTATCGCGATCGGATCCAGGCCCTCGCAGATGGCCGATCATGGCGTGATCCTCCCGTCGTCAAGGAAACGCTTGGTTTGGGGGCGAAGAAGCCTCCCTTGGCACCAGGCGCTAGCAAAGGTGGCTACTTGATGGGTGACGGTGGTTGGGATAGTTGGGACAGCGAGGAATTGACATCCTCGTCCGATATCCGGAGGAACCAATCGGTGGGTGATTTTAGGACGGGAAGAGGAGAGGAAAGAGGAGTGCAACCGCCATCCAGATCCAAGTCAACGGAGAACATCTATTCCAGAGGGCAATTGGAAGCATCAGCGGCTAACAAGGAGAGCTTTTTCTCGACGAAGGTGTCCGAAAATGCTTCTCGTCCTGAGGGAATTCCTCCATCTCAGGGAGGAAAATATGTTGGTTTTGGTTCAACGCCACCACCTACTGCTCCAAAGAATAACCCTCCTGGTGATATTCTCCAGGATACTGTTTCCATTGTTTCTCAGGTGAAGAAAACTTGATCTTGTCATAGATAATTAACTATTCTTCATGCAGTTTGTTTCTCTTTTATATTTTAATGGACAGTCAAGTAAAATCGTTAATAGAGTTCCAAAATTCACGTATTTAACTAGAAAAACTTAATATCAGTAAATATAGCCTGTTCAGTCAATTACTAATTGCTCGTGATAGAAATGGCATTCCTTTTCCGTGTACACATTTTACCTGAACCCTTGCTTAGTTGAGTTTTTTAGGCCCAATGTTGCTGGGATATTATTATCATGGTATCTCATATCTGGTAGCTACTGCCAACCTAAGATTTTGTGTGACTTTGCTTTTGTTAAATGAGAGAATCTTTGCCTTTTGGTGGTAAATCAAATTTCAATCTATCTTTTTGGGTTCCATAATGGCATATTATCATCATTGAGCCTGTAAGGAGCAACTATTTTGAATCAACATAATGGATCTTATCTCTCCATTAACTTATGCAAAGTTATATCACTAGTGGTCCTTTTTTTTAATTCACTTGTAATTACGTTAATTGCAATTTTCTGTAGTTGTCCTCTGCTAGTTTAACTATATCTATTAGACTTAACTTGCTAAGTGATAACATATTAATAGTATCTATAATAGTAAATTGAGAATCAATGTAGTCAAACGCCTATGGGCAGCAGGATGAATCATAGGCAATTCTGCATACATGTTTTGGTAAGAGGTTGGACAATAAGGTATCTAAGATCCATGATTCGAGAACTTGTGGATTGTGGTATTACCCTAGTATCACCAAGAAACAATATGCTGTCTTCAAAAGCAAATTTGTAGCAATTACATACAGCATGCTTATTTAGGCAAGTGACAAATGTATGAATGAGTTTTCTGATAAGTAGTTTTTTCTCTTGAGTTATTTGGAAATTATGATGTCTACTTCATGATTGGATTTTATCTTTGGCCTTTTGTTTTTGGTACGAAGATATGCCTTATTCTTGTTTATTTTATAGGGTATTGGTCGACTTTCACTTATGGCTACCTCTGCAGCACAGTCAGCTGCTAATGTAGTACAAGCAGGCACAAAGGATATAGCATCCAAGGTACTCTTTATTTTGTTTATGCATGTTCTACTCACTTAAGCTTTTTCATGCAGGTTTATGTTTATCCATTTCCATTGTTTCTATATTTAGTGTTGGAAACAAGTTGGAGCTTTTCTACGAACTAATTAACACTCTGATGTGAATCCCTCAAATATTACTTGCTTTTTAGATATGTTTCTTTTGTGATAGGAGCTTAAAACACTATATTCAGGCCAACAAGAACTCAGGAATGATGGGAAAGAATACAAAAATTGGAGACTTGTTTTTTTTTTTGCTTCAAGTTTGTTTCAATAATCCCTGTTATGGGTGTTTAGTACTCAGATCCGTTCCTTATGTTGAAGATATTTGATTTATACTTGATTTACTTAATGATTTATAGATGTAACTTCCTTATCTTAGGTTTCATCACAAACAGAGTATCAATGGGGTAAATATATATCATAATTGCCATTACAGAAAAAAGAGGTAATAATGCATAAATATGATATCCCATATGTATCCTTTTAAGCCTATAAGTTTCTCATAAATGTGATTAGTTTTAACCAATCTCATGTTCATATCAATTTTTTTCTCTCTGCCTCTCTATTATCTTTATATTTTATTTCCTTTTAATCATTTTCTTAGTATTCAATTGTCATTCAAAATATTAATAAATATACATGAAAGAATTAATAAATAATATTGATAGCTAATTAAATTCACTTTTTATCATATTCAAAGTTAGAGGACAACATTGTGGATTTTGGATTTGACTATTCTAAGAGAGAAATTTGTTAATGACACGTATACAAAATTTTAAATTTTAGAATGCTATATTTGTAAAATTAAGTGGTGGTAAATATATGAAATAGTAGATTTGCAAGCATATGTATGAAAATTTGCCATATCGATTTGGATAAAGTTCAATAACATAAACTATTTCTCTTTAGTGGCATGTTAACAAAGAAAGCCACAGAGTCTAAAAACAAACATTTGGTGCCAACTATTTGGGCTAGCCATATGGATCATATCAGTAAGATTATACCATTAGAATCTCCAACCTAAGTTAGATATTTTTGAACCAAATCTTCAGTTACAATATGACGGTC
Organism: Alpinia galanga; assembly: GCA_037177395.1. Taxonomy (NCBI): domain Eukaryota; kingdom Viridiplantae; phylum Streptophyta; class Magnoliopsida; order Zingiberales; family Zingiberaceae; genus Alpinia; species Alpinia galanga. The sequence continues at coordinate 2,669,679 of JBAMHZ010000065.1, forward strand.
ATGAATTTTAGGCATATGCCCATGATGGTTATTAAGATCTAATTAAAACATCCTTTTTTACTCTAAGCTTGCAGTTGATGTTGATGGTATTAGAAGATCAAACAAGTCTGTTTATCATGCAATTGTTGTTGCTTTTGTCTCCTATTACTTTGGTTGCTAAGTCTGTTTCAATGTTCATGCATATATTACTATGACACAGGCCTATTAATGGTGTCAACAAGAAGAAAATACATAATTGGCAGAACAGGAAGTTCAACAAAGCACTTTTCAAGGAGACTGAGACAAACATAAGATTTACTATTTGTTGTCCGTATCAACTGTGTTTTAAAAGCACTAGGCACAACTAGTTGGTAAGATGTTGTAGGGTCTTACTCTAAGCACAAATCTGCTTAGGAGAAATGCACACAATTTTACATTATGAAATAACTATAACAAAAGCTACACTGATTAACTCTTAAAGTCATATATCAAATATCAAACCATTCTAAAAGAAATTCAGGCATCTAAAAAAATTAATGATGGCCATCTTTTTTTAATATCATAATTGCACATCAAATATCATGTGATAAAAGTTATATATATAGTTTGGTGGAACAACAATGTTTTGACGCTGACTACTGTACTGATCAAAAGGAAGAGGAAAAAGAAGAGGTGGATGATCAAAAGGAAGAAGAGGATGAGAAAGACAGGAATAGAAATACAGTTACTTGAGGTTTAGTGTTTTGCTTGTTCACTAGAGTAACTTGATATCAACAGCTGTAGCTCGTTAAAGACTTCCTCACGGTTCCCATTGTTCCATGAGGTCATTATCTGTTGGATCACCTTCGACTTGGTGTTCAATGTTTCAGAGGGGTGGCAGTGGTTCTCCATGGAATGACTTATCTTGCTCAGTATTTGGTGAGATTATAAATTTAAACTCATGCATATTATACTAGTACTCAAGAATATTAGTATCATTATGACCACAATGAGGAGTATAATTTTTTTTATTGGTCACTATATCATGATTATCTTTGAATGAGAGTACATCTAATTCGCAAGAGTATCATAATAGATACCTAATGCATCCTCTGTTTTGTGAGATTGGAGAACTTGGAACACTTAATAGAAAGTGGGGTCCTATGAGCAACTGTCATCATATTTTGTTTAATCCTTCAACTTCTTAAATTGTTCCTTTATATGTTTCATTGAGCTTGATGAAGGAGCCATATTTGACATTGCCAAGATACTTCAAACCTGTTTAATCCCGATATAAGGGTTTTTTTTCTCACTATTCAGCACCAACTAAGATAAACTCAACCAGATTCATTAGCAACCTTCATCATCTTTGAAATCAAGCAACTACGCTCGTATGGTGTGTTATCTAAATTTTCATCATCTTTGAAATCAACAACTAAGCTCATCTGGGTATGTTATGAAACTTTCTTAGTGGAAGTTCGCAATAGGGAGTCTTTTCTTATAGGATTCTGAATATCACGAAGGCATAAGTGGAAGACCTAGTTTCATATGTAAACGTCCACTTTATTTTTCCTGAAATAATATGCTCTGCAATATGTAAAAGTTCATTGCGCTACTTCTTTTTTTTCTTGGAAAGCATGACATAATGTATGCCCTTTTTTTGCACTGATGTTTCCTGCTACATTCTAATTATAATCCTAAGGCTCATTAGTTTTTTTTTATTTTTTTATTTTATGTCTCTTTAACAAGCTTTCTGATGGCACTTGTTCAATGTTCACAAAACCAAATGTGGTTAGAAAGTTAAAATCATTTTAAGCAATCACAGCATAGTAGCATGCATCTGAGCTAAGAAAACAAATATAACCTAAAGGTTTACCAAAGTAATGCATTCACTGTCGACTGCACGAAAATACATGTTTCTAAATTTGTTTTAAGAAATCCTTAATCGCATTAGTCATTATAAATATATGCAAATTCCACGTCTTGATTTTCTTTAATAGCAATGAATTTTGTAATAGATTAGCAAAAAAAAACAGATAAGCATCATATTCCGATCTACATTTGGATCTATGTTTTGATTTTAACCTCAAGGATCTGGAAGCCAAGGCATTTGTGTAGCATGTGCTTTATACTTCTATATCTCCTGACTCTCTTTCTTCCCTCTTTGTAGTGTATACTTGTAGACTTCTACTGGAACTCTTTCTTCACCTAATTAATTTGATTAGCATCCCAGTTAAATGCTTCATTTTCACATTCTTAATACAGGTAGCCGAGGGAGGTTATGATCAGAAAGTCAATGAAACAATGAATGTGGTGGCCACAAAAACCACGGAAATTGGGCAGAAGACATGGGGGATAATGAGGGGTGTGATGGCGTTGGCATCCCAAAAAGTTGAAGAATACTCTAAAGAAGGGATCAATTGGAAGGGGGATGATTGGCTATGGAAGGAGAGTGAGAATGTGGGTAGTAATCAAGAGTCTGGACAGGTTAGCAGGTACCAGAACACTTCTGAAGATAATGCAAGCAGACATAACAATTCCACCGGTTCCTGGGATGATTGGGGCAACAACGAAAAGAAGGAAGAGCATGGAAAGGAGAAAAAGAACAACGAAGGCTGGGCTGGCTGGGATGATGACAAAGATGACGATAGCTATGAAAGTTACAATCACAGCTCATCAAATAACACTACAAGTCAGGGCACAAAATCTGGTTCTGGATGGTTCGAAGGTGGCTTCCACTGATGCCAGTATCTTTTCTGCACCTTCATTTAGCATAAAAAATGAGTGTTGGTTAATGCAGGTTTGTATTTTTGATTACTTGGGTATATCCCAGTAGTCGCATCCAAGAAGGATCATCTACACCTTTTTTTCCCTATGTTTTTGCAAGGATAGTAATTCATTGTGTCCACAATTAACGAATTTGTTTTCTGATGCTTATCCTGCACCTTAATTGTTAGTTAATTTGTACTTCGTGCACAAATTTTGTATGTTTTTGCGTCGATGAGGGGAAAAATAACAGGTACTATTAATTATAAGCCATGTTCGAAGCCATAACTATAATAAGTTAGTTCTGTCGTTTGCTAGCCCCTAGGGTTTGCTAAGACGGCTAGTGTAGTCGTGTTAAAGTCTGAAAAGGTAAGAAATCAAATTTTGAGTTTCATCGTCAGGTTATCGATGATTTTGTATTTCTGTACTGGTCATCCTGAATTCTTGATTTATCCTCCTCCACGTGTAGGAACAATGATAGAAAATTACTAATATAATGGTTACACATTTTTTCACCACCTCGTTAATTCTATTATCTTCTTGATTCTTGCACCTCAGTGAAAAGGCTCCAGGGCCTTGTTGAGTGAGATGAGATCTTCAGTACAAAGCCACCGGTGACAACTCATTTGTAAATGACTTCCAAATTTCACATCGCGAAAACTGTTTGATTTTATATGAAAAACCCTACAAAAAATCAAAGGGAGAAATATTCTTAATTATTTTAGCAATGTTATAACAAATAATTAATAGTTGCTATATCATGTTAAAATAAATCAATTCAATTTTATCAAAAAAATAAAATACTTATATATATAATCAAAATTATTTAATTTTTAATTAAAATCATTTCAATTTAGTCAAAATCTTTATTTAATAACATTATAGCAACTATTTAGTAGCTCCTATAATAATGTAGGAATTACCTAGTGAATTGTATCGACTATTATATAGTTGGTACAATAGTTTTAAAATGGTTTTGATCAATTAAAGTAATTTTTTTTATCAAATTTAAATAATTTTGACTAAGTTGATAAATTATTTTTATACATAAAAGTACTTTATATTTAATATTTTTGAGAAGTCGAATTAAAAATATGATTTATTTTAACGTGTTATTTCGTAGCACTAGAATAAAAATATTTTTAGTATACAAAATTAAATACAGCAGAGTGTAACTTTATTTTATTTATTTTTTTGAAAAGAGATGTCGTCTTAAATTTTTTTCCCCCCTTGTATAAAAGCCTTGCAGTTGGGCGGAGAATTAAGAATTTTAAACCTAGGAAATTGTATTAAAGAATATTCACCAAAAAAATACATAAGACAATTGACGAATTTAATTATTAAATTCCTAAACTATTTATAACTAGAACAATCTTAATGTGTAACCTATGAAGACAAATAATGGTTCTGCTGCTTCTGCTAACTAATGTTTACTACTATCAGCTGAGCATGAGCTTCAGTTGGGCTTGTAGTGCATGCCATGCTCCATGACGCCGTGGATACGTCTGGTAAAAGACAAAGTGAGGCTCCCAAGAATGGCAAACAAGTGAAATGGGAGAGGGCAGAAATTAAGTGCCTTAATTTGTCTGATACAAAATTGATGGAGGAAACAATGTCATCATTCATTTGGCAAGGAAGGGGCATGCAGACTGGAAAGAAATTAGAGTGGACTTACAGTTTTTTTATCAGGTTGTAGGAATGTGGTGTCTGGGGGAAGAGATAGTGAATGCAATGAGTTCCATTAATGTCATGGTGAATGTTGTTTGTCCACCACTAGCTAGTCCCTGTCAAGTGTCGTCGATCCTACTCTGAGGAAGTTCCATTCCTGAGTGATGGAAGATCGAAGGTTATGTTCTTTTAATCTATTTCGTGAACAAGATGACAAGTCAAAAGATCTACTTAATTTACATAGAAATAATATATTAGATTGTTGCAGGGATGAGGAAATGCAGTAGATTATAATTTACATCGACCAGTTTTAAATTAATGATTTGTGTTAAAATCTTTCTATTTATTTACTCGGTGGAGCCTGCATGCTTATGGAACCTGACCACGGGCGGATTCAATTCAGACTGGGCCTGAACTCAAGCCCATAACTGGGTCAATAGGTAAATAAGATTTTTTTTCGACGATCAAAATTTTTGATTAATAGCTACAATTTAATATCTATTATACTCCAACTCTATATATAGGAGGCTTATTTCACTACATCTTCTCTACTCTTCTCTTTCAATTTTGCTATTTTAACTGTTTCAATTTTTTGATTTCAATTGGCTTCAATTTTTTGACTTTGATTTCAATGGAAGATGATTCATCTCGATCTTGGAGGGGCAAGAAAATCTTCCGAATGTTGATCCTAAGTTCGAGTAGGTTCAATTTATCGATGATGAATCATATCAATTTTTGACAACTGACATACAAGGAAGTACTCAAACTTCCAAGGTGTACTAAATCATTTACCTTTAAAATTATCAATTTTTACTAAATATTTTGAGAAGATTTTTACTAAATATTTTGAGAAAGTCATTCTTTCATATAGAAAAAAAAATACAAGTAAAATGCAAATATTACAATGTCTCATATAAATTTCAATCAGACAGCGGTTACAGGTCATTAAAGTGAAACATCAAAATAAAAACACCCGACCAAATTTGGAATCGATCGTTCTCAAACATAATTTTTTAGATTTTCTTCGTCCACCGAAGGTACGAATACAACTTTATTTAAATAGTATGATATTAAATTAAGAGAATCATTAGATTTGTTTCTGCATGACATCTTTCATTAGTTTTGAGTCTAAATACATATTTTATAACTACACTAACTCGTACAATTAAAAAATTAGTTAAATAAGAAAAAAAAATTTGAATAATTTAGTAAATTAAATAATAAAGTATCTTTATTTCAAATATTTAGAGCGATTATTGACAAACTCATTTATATATGAGTGTGACTTGTCATTGGCTCGACAGTTGTTGGATAATATAAAAATGTTTATTATTATATCGAGTTTTTTGATGAATCACATACTGCTTATAATATTTCTTAATTATTATATTTAATTTTAGAAGAATATGAATCAACTAATAAAATATTTTTAATTTTCATTTGATAATGTTGATTTTTTTTTTGTTAGCACCAGAGTATCCGAATCTTTGGCCCAATTAATCTCTGGGAGTGGTTAGCCCTGCCCCACGGCCTTTTCGAGGACGCCCCTTCAACAGCTGAGCCGGAAGAGGTCAGAGCTCCAGCGAATCTCCACCAACCACCTGGTTAAATCAAGGAAGTGCTCGCAGCTTTAGCGGGTCAACCCGGACTCCACAATCGCTCCATCCCTAAAAAGCTGTCCAATGCTAAAGTCATACTCTATCCGCTAGACAAAGTCCTGCACAGAGGCCCGTCTCCATGGATTTTTTAAAAATTTATCGCCGAACTACGCCTCAGCAAAGGATCGAATTGTGTTCTCCTGTAAAATGTCTCACCGCCTTTGTCGCTGCACCGTGCCCTTGGGAGCTAATAATGCTAGTTCTAATACCATATATATAGACAAACTTAAATTAATTTGTCAACTTATTATTGATGGTATATTTTTTTCATATTCATTGTGTATGTCATATTTTAAATTTATGTGTTTAAAATGGATTATTTTTTTTTAAAATCAAATAAAACTAATTAAAATTATAATTTTTTTTTATTTATGATCACATCTTAATACAATGAAATAATAGGGTAAATTTTATAAAATTAATGGAATGAAACCTAAATTTTTTTCACATAATGTACCAATATATTGGAATTCAATTTATCAATTACTATAAAATTTATTTCAATACAAAGAATTATTATGTTTATTTTTTTTCTCAAGTAGTTGTTAATCTTAATATATATTTATTTTTACATCAATAGAATATATGTAGTAATATTTGTGAAAATTTAAAAATATTTAATGATGCAATCGAATAACTTTTCAATGTTTATTATCCTACTTCTTATTTAATTATAATGAATTTTTATAATATAGTTATGATTTTAAATGAATATATCAACGATGAATTTTTATCTTTTTGTATGTCAATAATGAAAGTAAAATAGGAAAAATATTTTTATTATATTCCTGATATTTATTTAATTAATTTACTTTAGATCCTAGATTAATGTTAGATGTTTTATATGAAATGTCAGTTACGTATTACGATGCTTTAATTTCAATAAAAGAAATATGACAAATAATTTATATGAAATTTATAAAGAATATAGTTTAAAATATGGATTAAAAAGTAACATATGAAAATTTCAAAATATTAGTAGCAGTAATGTAAAATTTACAAAAGTATAACTTTTATTAAAAAAAAACAAGCAAAACATTTATGAGGATCTTTAAGTTTTAGACAGGAACTTGAAAATTATTTGATGACTTCTTTTGATTCTTAGTGATATAAATAGTGAAGTAAATTTTGATATTTTACGATGATGGTTACAGAAGACTTAAAGTTTTTTTATTTTCTTTATCATCGCAAAAGAAATCTTAGCTTGTTCAGTGTCAATCATCATCGTAGAACAAATGTTCAGTTATGGAGGGAATACATTTGACAAACGACGTTCTACTTTGTCTTTCGATTTTTTAAAAGCACAAACATTGTTTGATGATTGAACAAGAGTAGGAAAAAGAACATAAGGAATGCAACTTTCTGAAGACGAAGTAGAGAAATTCAATATTAAAGGAATTACAACTACGAGAATAGAAAATGAAAGTAAATAACAACGTTAATTCTTAAGGTAAAAGGGTAAAAAGGTAAGAGAACTATATAAATTTTGATTTTCTTAATTCCTAAAAAGATACATTGACAATTTAAACAAGTGCAAGCTATTTTTTATTATTTAATTTTTTAAAATAATAAAGTAAAAAAAAGTAAGATAATTACGTAAGCTTTGATTTTTCTAAAATCTAAAGGAATATGTAGATAATTTAAATAAGTGTAATTTTTTTATTATTTAAAATTTTTAAATAAATAATATTAATTTTGAACCGGAACCGGTGATTTTGAGTCATAAATTAAATTGTAAATTGACAGTTTTAAATAGTGAATTATAATTATAGATGATTAAATTTAAAGATCAACTTTTATGAATCACTGAATCAACAATTATAAACCGTTGTGCTGTTGATTCTAAATCACAATAGTCGGATCATAAGGCGTAATCATGACTTCTCACCTTTTGGCTTTAATCAATATAATAATGCAGTGTCTGCACCAGCACCTACGTACCATTTGCTTTGCTACAATGGTTTATTTGGACTCGGTCACTGCGTGATTTAATTTGAATAAAAAATATTAAAGGCACTCCTTTTAATTGAATTATTAAAGACGCTTACCTTACCCTTTTTTTATTTATCACCGAATTAGAAGATGTCTCATCATCCAACTTGACCGACTCTAAATAAATTCAAATAGTATTTTGATTAAAATTATTATACAAATTATAAATTTGATTTTTTTAAAATTGTAAATGTATTTTTTAAAAATGATATAAATTCTACTATTAACTTTTAAAAATCAATATTTAATTTATCAATTCAAAATATATATATATATATTTAAAATTGTAAATATTTTTTAACGGTTCTAAATTTAAATGATACTACTATATTTTTATTTCATAGTATAGAACTAAAGAAAGGTTGAACTGAATGAGAATGACTCCCAAGCCAGGACAATTTAGCTGATAAAAGAAAGGTTAAACTGAATGAGGATAATCAAGCAAAGTCAACGAGACTTCTATGAGTATCTAGGTCAGATAAAAGAAAGGTTGAACTGAATGAGAATGACTCGGTTGATATCATAAATATAGAGTTAAATCAGGACAATTTAGCTCACGGAAATATCAGATGAGTTAAAGTGAAATAGCTCGGCCAGAAGGCAAACTCCCGAGCTGAAGTGAAATAGTTCAGCCAGAAGGTAGACTCCCAAGCCGAAGTGAAACAGCTCGGCTAGCGGGTAGACTCTCGAGCCGAAGTAAGATGACTCAGTCGGTAGACAGGCCCCCGAACAAAGTAAAATGACTCGGTCATCAGGTAGGTCCCTGAGCCAAGTAAAGCGGCTCAGTATCGCAGGAAAGCTCACGTCCTTTTCAACGAGGGTTCCACAGAAGATTCCTTCCTCAAAAGTGGTTAGAGGTCTGTGCTTACGAGGTCGTTAAAGGATGAAGGGGACTACTACTCATGATAACAATAAAGAGATATCTCATACCATAATAGGAAAGATGCTTCTCTCTAACGGCTTGATAAGAGTGTCATGCTATGTCACTTGTTATTCCCACGATGTCCCCAATTCATTAAGCGCCTCCTTGTCAGAGAAGGAGAGGGGATTATGAGGGAGAAAAAGTGGGAAAAAGATTCCTCCTGCGGGTATAAGAAGGGAGGAAAGACATACATTAAGGGGGTTCGTTCAGTAAAAGTTTTTGAGTTAATCGCTTGCTCATTTACTACTATATTCTTTTCGTTCTTCATACTTTTCTTTACAGCCTTCTTCTTCGTCCTCCACCTACACGCTTTAACTTAGGCATCGGAGGGCCGTTAGCCGAGAAACCAGCGGCTATCTGACCTAGTATTAACTTTGACAGAGAAGAAAATCAAAAATCATTGTTGTTGTAGTATGGAGAGAACTCATCTTCACATGATCTCCGAGAACTGAAAATCTAAGCCGCATCATCTATTTTGTTGAAGAATAATACATTGTAACCACTAGAACAACATTTAAAGATGTTCAATTAAGAAGAATATTTTTAGATGTGCAAGAGTTTAGCTAGGTCAATTGTCATTCATTGTGAAAAACATGTTAGCAATTGCAATGAAGAATAATGACCGAGAATCATATCTGCTATGCAAGATCCAAGCATTTATTCAAGATTTAGTGAGAAAATATACTAATAAAGTTCATAAGCACAGACAGAAAAATGATAATACAATGAAATTTTCTCCTTTTATCTTCCATAATAGACTATTCTTTTCCGAGTGCCAATAATAAATTTATCGACAAACAAGAGGAAATAAAAAGCATTTAGTCAAATATGTTGAGCTGATAATTGATTAACTTTCGGTAAGTTTCTGAAATAATTCACTGTCGTTTCTGCTAATTTCCAACATTGACAAGTACATTTCGAAATTCCTCTCATAATCAACTACTTCGAGGTTACTGGGCTTTCAGTATTGACTTGAAAATTTTCATAACAAGAGAGCCAAATTGTCTTCTTCTGCAACGCAATTGTACTGCAATTGCACATAAGACCAATTGCTTATGGTTCCCCTTAACCCTTTCACCTCTTAACTCCTCAATAAATATTTTTAACATAAAATATGATTTATTTAAAATATTATACAAAAGTTGGAATATGTCCCTATCAGTTCACTTTCGAACTATCGTAAAGAAGATAAATTACAATGAACTTTTGACCCTTAAGACTAGTAATTTATATATAGAGAGATACCTTCGCATTTTCAAGGAATTGATTCGTTGTCTATTGTGCAACTTCTGCATGCGCTAATTATTAGACCTTTTCTATGGGGTTAATTTATTTAAAATATTATTCCATACTATAGTGGTTTATAATTAAAAATATCGATAATAAGAGGTTTAACTAATAATTGAAATTATCAATTAAATTTTATTGAGAACACTTGATTGTCAGCTAAAAGACATGAATTAAAGGTCAACCACGAGCTTTTTATGCCAATCGTTGGTAGCAATTTTATGGGTGATCACATGTGTGGATTCCTCGGACATATGATAGCTTTTTATTCATGCTTTCAGTTTAATTAATTCGATGGATGATCGATTCAACCTTATGAAATTTGAAATTTCTTACTAGCCGTTAGGATAGGAAGCACTCTCAGTGGATAGTTCAATAGCTTATCAATCTTAAATTTGTCATCCCACTAGAAAAAAAAATACTACTATACACCACAGTTGGAGATTGAATCAGAGATATCTGAGATACTGTATAGGCATTTTGTCACTGCATCGTAATCTCGATGCCTCTTATATTTTTAGTTGGCACTAGGTATTCAGGCTTTCGACCCGACTAATCCTGGGGACTATTAGCTTGGCCCCATGAAAGTTTCTCATCGATTACTTGGAAAAATCAAGAAGTGCTCGCAGCGGGTGGCCCGATAGCCCATGATTCTAGGGGTTTGTTACCTCATTTGAAAGAAAATTCTTGCAAATGCATTGAAGTTGAGGATTGAATCGAAGATGTCTTGGGAGACTGCATTAGCATCCTGCCACTACCTTGCACTAGGTATCTAAGTCTTTGACCAAATTAATCCTGGGAATAATTAGTCTAGCCCCATGGAAGTTTTCCATCAACCATAAAGGGTAAATCCAAGAAGCGCTCACAATTTGATGGCAAAGCACGACCCCACAATCGCCTCGTCCATGTAAGACGGTCCAATATTGAAATCGCTCTCCGTTTGTGAAGGGAAAGTCCCAGGCCCAGCATCCAATCCAGACTCAACACCTAGCCTAGGGCCACCAAATACAAATTTTTTATATTTCCTGTCAGATATGTTCCAGTAGAGAATTGAACTATGTCCATTTATAAAATACATCTTTCGTTTTACCATTGCACCATGCCCTAGGGTAGCCAAAGTGCTTTTTTTTCTCTTTTTTTTACTAGCACCCGATATCTAAATCTTAGGTCTAACTAATCCTTGGAATGACCGATCTTGCCCTACAGAAGTTTCTCATCGGTCACCAGGGTATAACAGGAAACACTTGCATAGGCAGTCTCAACAGTTGCAACGTCCTTGGTTTGTCATTTCATTTGGAGGAAAATCATAAAAATATTGTTAGTATAGATGATTATTATTATGTATAGATAGACTAGTCTTTTTTCTATTACTTTAGTTGTATATTTATATCTCTCTTTTCTTTGTAAACCCTAATATTTTAGAATACAATTTGCTAGTCATCTCTTTTTGATGATCTTTCTTCTTCTCTTTGTGTTATCTTTTATATTCTATTTGCATTCTTTGTTTTATTCACATAGTATCAGAGCAAATCCATCTAGTTACATAACAAGATAAATAAAAAAAATTATTTTTAGAATTCTTTGAGGTAACTACAGAAGAATTACATTTTCTTGAGTTTCAACCATTGGATCACTTTGAAACTTTTAGGAATGTACCTCACATCTAGGGCTACATTTTGAACGGTGGAGATCAGATTTTGAATCCTTTAAGTCCACCTGACAAAGGAAAAATATAACGGTTGATTCTAATTTATTTCTTTTATTATTATAATGATTCATGCAAAAGATGATTCACTTTAGTTGATTAATGTGCAATTGAATGAGTAAAATTACTCCTATTGGAGTTATGTGATGAGAAATTTTTTAAAAAGCAAACGAATGTGGAGGTATATTTTGGGAACTTTTGTTAAAGCTGTAGATAGTAAAGATGAAAAATGCACAATAATGGGAAGATTGCGATTCAAAAATTATCACTTGGATCATCAACTTGTTAGGACCGTGATGTCACACTAGAGGAGGGTGAATAGTATAGCTCGCTTTCGATCGTTCATATTTGTCTACAATATTGTTAATCTACAGTGGAATATAAAGGATAAATAATATAAAACAACAAACACTC